>CM057171.1:22406001-22486150 GCA_029962745.1 Echinometra lucunter
ATTCTTAAAACCTTAAATTTTTTTACCAAACAATTTCTATAAAAAAGACCACCAAAAGAGTGCGACAAATCCTTCTAGGCCGATCATTAGCTCCCTTACTTTTGACACATTTTGTTTAAACCGCTTTGTTGTCTTTTAATCTTGCCCCCCCCCCCCCACAAAAAGAAAAAAGAAATCTGAATAGACTATTGCCATCTAGGTTTATTGATATGGATTGTACGAGGCGTCTTAAAAAGGTTAGATTCTTCAATACAAAATCCATCTTCGAGGAAGTCATAACTCGCAATGTGCGGGACTACATGGATCGCTTGGGGGGACAATTATTTATTTTTGTGTTTTGCTTTGGTTCTAGGTTAAAAAAAATACAACAACTTATTATAGGCAGATGATCACACCTTCAATATAATAATATTTCATATTGACATTCTACTTACTTCTACATCAAACGATTAAAAAAACATGAATAATTCCTATTATATAAATGTAGAGAAGATATGTTGCAGATACGCTCATTCACGTGATGCTGTTCGGATTTCATGAAGTGGCACTCAGTTAAGAGTGCCGGTTCGTGAAGTCCAAATTTCGCATAATCGGGATTTTTTGGGACAAGGGTGATTTTTAACAATTCCTTTATCTCGAAAAATAATCAAGATCAGGAACCGACATTTAAAAACCTCAAAACCCAACATTTACACGTTAAATGGATATTGTGCCGGTTCGTGATATCGGTGACGATTATGTCTTTTCTTTCCGCAGTAAACTCTAATTTTACATGGATATAAAATATAAATCAATGCTTGGATAAAAAAGATTATGAATCCATACAGATTTATTATAAATCCAATTAGACTTAAAATATAAGATTTTTCCCAAAATCATTTATTAATCGTATTGTGAGGGGCAGAGTGGTAAGGACTTACGGGTGGGGGCAGACATCATCGGAGACATAGACAGAAGGACATTGACAGCTTGAAGTCCGAGTTCAATGGTCTTTATTTTCTTCTCCAGGCTTGACTCACCGCAGAGGAAAGAAGAAAGCGGGGTCACAAATCAGTTGCAGTTCTCAGTTACAATCAATTAACAAAGAAATATTCCTAATATAAGATAAAGATATAAAGGGTTCGGAACAGCTGAATAATAAAATGTTCCAAAGCTTATCTCAATTATAATAATCCATGTTTCCATACTCTAAGTTGATAATGACAAAGTTTTATAAAGAGTTTCCTTTACTAATAAAGCTACCAAATAAACAAAGCGGTCGACCTCTGGCCATATTCAAATCATTTCATTCATAAACTCAGACCCAAACCCCATTCCATTGTCCATAGCGCCCTAAAACCCCTAACTACGTTTCACCCGACAAATCCCAACGGACCGTGCCCAATGCATGCACCCTACGCCGGCCAATACACACTAAAACATCTATGTGTAATCTACCACACCCTCTCTAAATCGCTTAAAATATACATTTTCTCATAACAAATATTTTCATTCTCCAGACATAATCATTTTCCTTATAGTTACGATGTCTCTGATACAAATATAATAAGAAAACATAACCACAAATTCATCAAATAGTAAACATACAAATCAAATATATGTCGGCCTTACCTGAGGAAAGGAGAAAGCGGGGTGAAGGTCACGGTACTAGCAGCCTGCCACCAACGACCTTCTTACATTATTAAGGATAAAAAATTTAGATCTGTCAAAGGATTTAAAATGATGATGAATTATACGAGTGATTTGACCAATCATAACTTTAACGCTAACATTCATGTGACATTTTGGAATTTTTACATGCGCGCATGACAACAGTCGAATTTTCTATACATGCGGAAATGCACAGTACAATTAGATATCTATGCCCTAGCTCTGAATGCATCGGTTAGTGAATGAAAATTTTCAAAGGAGACGGAGGAAAGGTTCACAGATATTTGAAGTTGAGTGCACTAAATATGTAGACAGTTATGAAGGCTTATGTCGAAAGGGTGCGTGAGCGGAGCGAAGAGGGAGCGGGGAGGGAAAGGGGATAGCCGTACCCTTTCGAGATAAGCCCCCCCCCCCCCCCGGTTGCCTCGAAAGGATGGGTTGCGTGTGGGGAGTGAAATTAACGCACTAATTCTTGGAAACCGGGGGGGGGGGAGGGGCAGGGGCTTGTCTCGAAAGAGTGTGTTGAGTAATCTGATGTACCAGCCCTTTTTTTTTGTTGTTGTGTTGTGTATACAATCATTGATGCAACTATAATTTATTCAAAGTAATGTTGTGCATGAACAGTTAAGATATTCAGGTCACCACCTGGTTATTTACTGCATACATTGTAATCTTACATGTTTAAGTTGAGCTATTGAATTGACTATCGTGCTTGAGCGAAGCCACACCTAAATGTACAACATTGAATCAGACATTAAACGGGACTCAGAGAGTCAAGACTTAATTTCACTATATCTGTTGTCTACATTGGCTCTTATATTATTTCAACAACATTACATAATTTGGCGACGAGGATTTTGGATTTCGGATCAAGTAAACTGACTTCAAAATGTCAATTCCACCACCTTCATGCTTTTTGCCTTCACCCGGCCCTCCAGCAACTCCATGGAACTTGTGGAAACAGCAATTTGAAAACTATATGTTAGCGACAGGTAGCAATGAATTTCACCCAGAAAGAAAGAAGGCACTGTTGTTACACTGTTTGGGGTCGGAAGGCCAGAGAGTGTTTTATTCTCTACACTCCTCCACAGAGTCGTCAACAGAGACGTCAACTGCAACTGGTTCGCAAACCTCGACTGATGTTTACGAAAAAGCTATGACAGATATCGAAGCATATTTTGTTCCTAGAGTGAATGTGGTAGCTGAACGATATAGGTTCAGAAAAGAAAGCAGAGATCTGATGAAACAGTGCTGCAGTTCGTCACAGCATTACAGGAACTTGTAACACATTGTTCTTTCGGGGAGCTAAAGGAGGAGATGATTCGTGATCAGGTTGTTGAAGGTGGTTGTAGCGAAAGAATACGTGAGCGGCTTCTACTTGAACCTGACTTAACTTTAAAGAAGGTTCTCGATCTCAGTAGCTGTATTGAAGATGCAGAGCGAGAAGCAAGAGCTATATCTCAGGGAGGTGAAAGCACCAGTGAAAACGTGTACGAGCTACGGAAGCAAGCAAAGGAAGGACAAGGAAAGGAGCAGAAACGTAGTTTCAAAGATAGAAAGCAGAGTTGTAGAAATTGTGGGTCTTTCAATCACCTCACTTTTGATGACAGTTGCAAAGCTACAGGAACAAAGTGCCACAATTGTGGGAAGTTAGGCCATTGGGCATGCGTATGTCGTAGTAAGAAGTCAGTTCGTGGATCGGTCTCATCCATGAATGTTTTCAACGTGTACACTCCTGCTCTTAATCGGAAGATTAGATGTGATGTTAAGCTCGCAGGTCAGTCAATTTCGATGATGGTCGACACAGGATCAAGCGTTTCCATCGTACCACTGAGCTTTTACAAGAAGCATTTTGTGATGGAAGCATTACAGCCGTCAAAAGTCAAGCTTAGAGCATATTCTCGAGGGAATATTCCGGTGGCTGGAGTGATTCATACCAAAGCTAAGGTCGGAACACGATCTACGGATGCAACTATTTATGTTGTCTACAAGGGGTCTGCATTGTTAGGGCTTGATTTAATTGAGGACCTAGATCTTACAATCAAGGGTGGAAGTGCTTACGTCGATAGCGTAGATGATGTTGCCCCATCGACAACACCTGCAGAGGCTTCCAGTGCATGTAACTCCGAGGAGAAGGAGTTTCAAGATCTCTTTTCGCCGGGTCTTGGCTTCGCGAAAAACTACCAGCATCGTATCAAGGTCAAGCCTGATTATCCACCGGTTCAGCAAAAGCTACGTCGATTGCCGTTAGCAGTGAAGGATCGCGTCTCCCAGGAGTTAAAACGTCTCGAAGAAGCGGGTGTAATTGAGAAAATTGATGCTAGTGAGTGGGTGTCACCCATTGTCGTGAGCACAAAAAAATCTGGAGAGATTCGATTGTGCGTAGATTTACGAGAAGTAAATAAAGCGATTGTCGTAGATCGTTTTCCATTGCCAGATATCGCAGAATTGTTTTGTGAATTGGAAGGATCATCGGTTTTCTCTAAGCTGGATCTTGCATCAGCTTATCATCAGTTGGAGTTAGCTGAAGAGAGCCGTGATTTGACTGCATTCATTACTCACGACGGGTTGTTCAGATACAAGAGAGTCTGTTTCGGATTAGCATCCGCTCCATCGACCTTCCAGAAGATGATGACTTCTATCCTAGCAGGTTTACCTGGTGTACAGTGCTACTTGGACGATGTCATGGTATACGGGAAAGACAAGACTGAGCATGACAAACGCTTAACAGATGTTCTCACTCGGATGCAAAATGTTGGACTTCGTCTGAACAATAAGAAATGTAAGTTTCACCTAACTGAGTTAAGTTACTTAGGTCATTCAGTCAGTAGTGAGGGAATATCGCCCGATGATGACCATATTGCTGCCATTCTGAAGGCACCAGCACCCACAGACGTGGGGGCGCTTAGATCTGCTCTAGGGTTGACAAATTACTATGCTAAATTTGTCGAGAATTATGCCACAGTAGTAGAACCTTTGAGGTGTTTATTACGTAAGGATGTTCCATTTGTATGGGGTGTAGAGCAACAGAATGCATACGATAAGATTAAGGAAGTTATTGCTCAGAAGGTAGTACTCAAGTTTTTCAATCCTAACCTTCCTACTGTTGTAACAACTGATGCTTCAGACTATGGTCTAGGGGCGGTACTGAGTCAAGTAAAGAATGGTAGAGAAATACCAGTCGCATTTGCATCAAGATCATTGACACCTGCAGAAAGAAAATACTCTACAGGTGAGAAAGAAGCTCTTGCTTGCACTTGGGCATGTCTGAAGTGGTATACTTACCTTTGGGGTCGACATTTCACATTAATGACAGATCATAAGGCCTTAGTGACATTGTTAAATGCTAGGGGTACTGGAAGACAACCTATGCGAATAGCAGGATGGTATGCCAAACTGTTGCACTTTGACTATCATGTGGAGTATAAGATGGGCAAAGATAACTTTGTAGCAGATGCATTGTCAAGACTGCCTCAAAATCAGTCTTCAGTAGATCATGTAGATGGAGAAGATGAGGAAGAGGAAGAGGAGGAAGTGGTTCTTAGTTTAGATGTAGAGTGCCCAATTTCGATCTTAGAATTACAGAAAGCTACTAAGGAAGATCCAAGTTTGGTTCAGGTTAGGAAGTTTGTAGAAGAGGGTTGGCCTGCAAAACACACCTTATCTCAGGAGTTGAGACCATTGTATGTACTCAGAGACGAGTTTTCCATTGTTGATGAGGTTGTCATGAGGGGTGATAGAATAGTTGTTCCTGCCACACTACAAGGCAAACTAGTTCAATTTGCACACTCTGCCCACCAGGGCATTGTACGTACCAAGTCTAGATTACGGGAAGAGTATTGGTTTCAAGGAATGGATAGAGTAGTAGAAGAAGCTATCAAAACCTGTTCAACTTGTAGAGAAAATGACAAGTCACAGCGCACATATAATGCACCCATGCAATCTGTGCCATTTCCTGATTCGCCTTGGGAAAAGATTGGTATAGACATCACAGGGCCATTTGAGAAGGCTCCTCCAGATCAAAAATATGCAATTGTTGTAATGGATTATCACAGTAAATGGCCAGAAGTTGCATGTTGTAACACAGTTACAAGTAGAGTGGTTATCAGCATGTTAGAATCACTATTTGCAAGAGAAGGGATTCCTACTCACCTTGTATCAGATAATGGTACTCAGTTTGTTTCTCATGAGTTTACTGAATTTCTAGAGAAGTATGGTATCAAACACTGCCGATCATCTCTCTACTACCCCCGGGCAAACGGAGAAGTAGAGAGGTTTAACCGTGTTCTAAAATCAAGCATCCAAAATGCTCTGATTGCTGGGAAGAGATGTATGAAGGAAACTGTCCTAGAATTGTTGTTGGCTTACAGGGCAACTCCTCATCAAACAACAGGGTGTTCACCCTCCGAATTGTTGCATGGTAGAAAAATGAGAACTAAGTTACAGGTTCAAAACAAAATGCCAAACAAAACTGACAAACAAACTGAAGAGGTAAAAGAAAGAGTTGAAATGAAACAAAAGAAATCAAGAGAGTATACCGATACGAAGAGAGGTGCAAGGCAACCTCACTTTAAGGTGGGAGACTATGTTCGGGTCCGCAAACAAAGACACGTTCATAAGGGGCAAGTACACTTTGGTTCACCTATGAAGATTGTCAAACAAAAGAACGATGCGACATATCAGTTAGAAGATAGGAGTACATGGAATGCTTTTCATTTGTCTCCTTGCCCAGAAAGTCCAGAAAAACAAGAAGTGAGGCAAGATGCTGTAGAAGAGGGGAAGGAGGTAGTGCACCAAGAATTGAGACGTAGTACTCGTAATAGAAAAGAACCCGAGTACTATGGAAATTATGTGAAGTATTGAAAATTAAATTGAGAAACTTGTACTCAGAAAGAAGTTGCATGACTTATGATAAAATTTAGACAACTCCTTTTTGCAAAATTGAGTAATTCAAAATTGTACGAGGTATAATGTCAAGATTGTTGCTCGAATGCAAATTATTCATTTCGTTCAACATTGAAAAGCTACTATTGTATTAAGTTTGAAATGAGAGTATTGTAAAAAGCTGAAGGAAATTCATAAAGTGGAATAACCAGATATCATGGATATATTAATCAGATAGGAAAGATGTTAATTTTTTGAGAGATTTACATTTGGATAAATTGGAAAAAAAAAAAACCCAAAACAAATGTGTTAAGTTTGGAGAGATATTGCAGGTACATAGAATAATCAGTTTGAAAGTTTCTTGTGTTGTTATGTCACCACTATACTCTGTTCAAGTTTGACAAGGGGGAGAATGTTGTGTATACAATCATTGATGCAACTATAATTTATTCAAAGTAATGTTGTGCATGAACAGTTAAGATATTCAGGTCACCACCTGGTTATTTACTGCATACATTGTAATCTTACATGTTTAAGTTGAGCTATTGAATTGACTATCGTGCTTGAGCGAAGCCACACCTAAATGTACAACATTGAATCAGACATTAAACGGGACTCAGAGAGTCAAGACTTAATTTCACTATATCTGTTGTCTACATTGGCTCTTATATTATTTCAACAACATTACATGTTGTTAATGCAAGTTTAAAAAACATTAACAAAGAGAGAACACCATAATGCTGTATATATTTTAAAATGGTTTAAAAACAAATATGATGTCTTTAAGACGTCTTAAACACGTCTTTATGACGTCTTCTATTGGTAATATACGGATGTGAAGAGACGTAAGCATGACGTGATATTTACCAGTCTGAGAGCTCGTAAAAGGTCGTCAAAACGTTATAAAGACGTCTTTTTTGGACCGATATGACGTAACATTGACGTAATAATATGACGTCTTATTTTACGTCTTTTGCTGGTGCAGAGGTTCGTCTTAAAGACGTAAATATATGACGTAAATAACATCTTCAAAAAGAGGTAAATATGACGTAATTTCTACCAGTCTCTGCTATCAGGGAAGGATCCCCCAAATATACATGTGGGAAAGAATTTCCCCTTTTCTGTCTTCTAGAATATTATGGTGGGATGAATAAAACGGAAGAAATGTGTCCCCCCCCCCCCCCACAAAAAGAGAAAAGTGATTAGGCATTTTGTTGATGAGTATTCTTACACTCAAGAAAGCAGAAGCAATCGTATGAACCGCACACGCACACACACACACACACACACACACAGCTCCTTGTCTAATTTGGTTGCTATTGCTTGATTGCTTGATTGCTTGAAGTGCACTTGTTTTTGTCCCTCCCTCCAAGTTGAATTCAAATAAAATGGAAATATGACCTGCTATTCTGCCTCAACTGCCCTTTAGAAATGCGCTTTCCATTACGAAACCTGTTTTATGCACATCTTTAACTTGCGACCGTAAGAAACTAAAAAGAAGATATTTGTGTGTGAAGTGCGGGCTCATAAGATTGCTTCTGCGTTCTTGACTATAGGAATACATGAACAAAATGCCTCTTCCCTTCCCCTCCTTTTTTTTGGGGGGGGGGGTGGGGATGGAGCATACATTTTTCCCGTTTTATGCGTCCCACCATAATATTCTAGCAGACAGAAAAGGGGAATTCTTTCCCTCATACATATTTTTGGGGATCCTTGGACAACCCTCTCCCCCCCCCCTTTCTCTGGTGATTCTCTCTATCTGGTGATAGCCCACCGCCTGTCTCTTTTTTTTTTTCTTTTTTTTTTCTTTTTTTTGTTTACTTACATTTAGAAAAAAAAAAACGGCGGGTACATCCGACTACTCAACTCAATACACCCTTTCGAGACAACACCCCCGGTTTCCACGAATGGATACGTTAATTTCATTCCTCACACGCAACCCACCCTTTCGAGACAATTAATCGGGGGGGGGGGGGTGCGGCCATACCCGTTTTCCATCCGCTCCCATCCCTCTCTGCGCACGCACTCTTTCTACATAAGCCGTCATAAAGACATAAACGCTCATGTCATTTAAACCGCGCTTGCGAGGTACTCAAAAAGAGTCTTTCGTAACCCATCCACCCTGGCCTAACTGACTAGACCTAGCTAATGTTTGCCTTAGTTAGTGCACATCTAGACTTAACTTTAGACCTATTCAAGGTCTAAATCTAGATCTAGCGCCTATTAAAAAAAGTGAGTTTTTACACGGAGTATACTAGGTTTAGATCTAGTTCCTCAGGTTCAAGACCTACTTCTAGTCTTGATCTAGATTTTAGACCCTAAAATAGGTGTGCTGAATTTAATTATCAGATACGGCCTAGATTAGTTACTTAGTCTAGACTTTTAAATTTTTAGTCCTACAGATTGCTAGCCACATTCTTCGACGGCGCGTGCAACGCATGTGGATAAAGTATAAATTAGGCTCGATCTAGCAGCCCTAACGTTAGACCAGAGCAAAGGTGGAAGAGAAAGTTCAAGATGTCCAGCCTGAAGGCAGCATGGCAATTGATTTTAACGTTTATTTCATTAATATGTCTGTGGATAATATATTCAGTGTACTCAATTTCAGAATTTGCATTTTCCCCTTGAAATGATGGTTGCATGACACAAAATCCAACCTACATGAATGGTTGCAATACATTCTTCTCATCATGAAAAAGAGGACTAAACTATATGTAAATCCAATATCCTTGACATGAAATCCCATCTGGATTATTAGTGCTTAAATCCTTCAAAAATTTGAAAAAAACAAATCCAAATTTTAATCGAAATGGATTAATATACTTGCTTATAAATACCAAGATTAAAAATTCAGCTAAAAAGATTTGGAATCCAAATTCATTTGTATTTAATTTTCAATCTAACTGGATTTGTATGTTTTTAATCCAATAAAAGTTATATTTCAAATCCAGATCGGCTGGTCACTATTCATAGACGAAGAAAGATTTAAAAGTAAATTCAATATATTTATTTTAAATCTCTCGTGATTTAGAGTGTAGTAGCAGGCATCGGAGGTGGATGATTTCCCCTGTTGCTTCTTGCCACCAGAGTTTGCTGCCTGAAATTCGGTCCTGATTGCCTCAATCAAACACTTCACCATGTCAGAGCTACTCTTGGAGAATTCATCTTTCAGATTCATCACAATGCCTTTCACTTCATTCTTCTCATCAGTGAGAGGATAGGAGCTTCGCTTATCTTGCTCATTCTCCTTCGCCATTCTTCTACTGTACTTGAGTCTTCTGATGCCCATTCTCTGATCCTCAGAGTGGTGGAAGGCCTCAGCTACTACAATTGCATGTGCCATCTTATCCAGTGTCTTGCACTGGGAATTTGAAAATGGCCTCTCTCATCTTGGGTTTCTGTACAGAAAACCGGCTTGTGCTGGTTCGTGAATTGTTTTGGATGCGCAAAATCGCACTTGATTTCTACACGAAGTGCCACTTCGTGGATTCTTCATAGGTTGAAGCAACATTTCTACGAAACAACACCTGCGTTTGGTGCGTTGAGATTTGAGGTAAATTTGAGCACGATTTAAAATGGCAGGTGAGAGTAGATATTTTGCTTTCTATCTGTGCTTGAATTGATCTTAGCCCATTTTTCATCAAAGACGAGGAAAATACAAGGTGATGAGTAAATTGTTCTCAGAAAAAGACTGATTGAGACCAAATGAAAATTTTATTTATTTATTTATTTATTTTCACCAAAATGAGGACAGTGTAATATGTATGCAGTTCTGCTGTGGACCGTATCTTGGAAATGGAAGTTAGGTAGACATTTGCATATGGTAATGACTATTATCACTGGTCTGCGTCAAACTGGGCTACTTAAGGTTTCAGAGCCGTTGAATATTTGTTTACTAGTGGAATTCGGGGAGCTCAATAATGGGAAGTCTTTACATACCACAGCACGTGGAGTATGATATAAGTGTCGAGATATTAATTTACGGCATTGCAAACCACTAAAAATGCACGTATTCTTCACATACAAGTGCTTTCCAAGCATTCGTTGGATGCCATAAACCAGGTGAGACGTTTGTTTAAAGCATATGATGAAATCCTTTCTAACTTTTGTTTATTTGGTTTTTTTTTTCGTAAAGCAAGTCCAGAAATGACCTCACTACATGGTGAAACTAATCCATTACAGAGTCTGTTATTATCTTATATCTATAATACCAAATTTTATATCTAATGGTATTGTGAATACTTATGCGCACGATACCCCTTTAGCTGTACGTGGAAGTAGCTTAGCTGAGGTTAAAAAATTCTTTCGCACTATATAGAATAATGGTATGGATTAATGAAAAAAAAAAAAAAAAACAAACTTGTACTAAATATCGAAAATTCATGCATTATGGTCATAGCTACTCGTACAAATCTAACAAAATACCTTCCTACAATGTTTCTGTCGGTGGAATGTCCTAGTATAGTAATTGATCAAGAATTTGCCTCCCTTTGATTATTGTTCATCTGTCTTACTGGCTAAATCGATATCAGGAACAAACGGATGAACCAACGAAGGTTGGCAGAAATGAGCTGCTTGAATAATTCAAACAAAGCTTACGAAATAATCAGAAAGGATGAAAATAGTAATAATGCTCACACTTACAGCGAAAAAACAACAACAAAAACATCATGATTAAGCTGAAATGACAACAGCAGTAAACTTAGAAATAAAGTTTTAATATTTTATTTCTTTTTCAAAATCTTTTCCTTGTTATACGTCACTTCCATACTTGTTGTACACTGGAAGACCACAACTTTTGGCTTTAATGGGTCACCCTGTCTACATATTGGAAAGAAATTGCACTTAAGATCACCCATGGTAGTCAGTTGCTTCTTTAACATTCTTCTTTAAACCACTAGCTTCATGTCATGCCTACTTTTCAAAACGTCTTGCGAAACGAATGTATATTGAGAGAAAAGAAATGAAAGCACTCCATAGTATTACGAGACGGAAATAGTCAAATTATTAAGTAACATGAGAACCGCAAGTTTTGAATTGAAGAGAGCCTAAGAATTCGAATAATTGCAATATCATATCGGGGGGGGGGGGGGATGTACACATAAATAGATATAACCATTCTTACAATCAATTATATATCTTCGGTAAATGCTTGCCATAGACTTACAATTGATATCAACCGTAAGATTGATTGCATTTTCTAAGCACACCCCCCCCCCCCATTAATTTACCATTTATTTAACCTCTCATTAGCCAAGGATGTTTTTTTTTTTTTTTAATTAAGCAAATTATTTCATTGGTCATATGTCGAAGAGGCAAAAACACTACGCATAAATAAGCAGAATGGGTCGTCTTTTAACACCCAAACCTTGATGATAATCACTTCCGAGCTTGATTTGCTACTATTGCGGCGCCTCAAACAATTTCGTAAGTGATAAATGATGGTTGCACAGGGAATGCCATCCGTGGCTCAAAAAAGCGTTACTGGAGTATTTTGTCGAAGAGAAACATATTTTAAGAGCGCAGTTCTTTTATATTACTCTAGTTACAGCACAGCATAGTACACTTATATTATGCCATGCATAATCACACACCCATGCACCCACACCCACACACACACACTCACACGAAAAACTCAGCTGTAGTTCATTTTTATTGTTATTTATTTTTTTTTTTATTGAAACTCGAAATAAAGCTTCCCTCTGTCTGTCTGTCTGTCTGCATTTATCTCTTTCTCTCTCCCTCTCTTTCTCAGGGCATATGAATTGCAGCGCTCCATTTCTTCCTGAACATACCACCGTTCATCATGGTCTTCATCTGAATTATAAATTCGGTGACAGAGTGACAGTAACGTGTGATGCTAATGATGAAATCTTCATTCTTCAATGTCACAACAAAGGGCTCTGGAGTGGGCCGGATGTAACGTGTCCTGAACCAGTTATTGAAGGTAGCAAATATATATATATATATATATATATATATATATATAAACGACCGGAACTCATTTCTAGTCATCAGAATAAGTTCTACTTGTGCAACTTCAAGAGAGAATTTTCGTAATCGCTTTGCATCTTCTTGCCAAACCCAGTTTCACGCGGTCTTGTCGGTGCATATTCGCTTCATCCCCCCCCCCTTTTCTCTGTCCCCTCTCTCTCTCTCTCTCTCTCTCTCTCTCTTTCTTCTCAGTGGAACCATCTCAGTGCGCTAAAATTACCATGGTAGCTTACGCTCCATCTGCGTGAAATGGGGTTGCGCGCTCTGCACGCTTTTTCAGTGAATTGTTCAAATGGTATTGATGCTTTATTAGTTGCCTGAAGATCGCATCTCATGGTGCGTGAAACTCTGAGTAGCGATTTAGTAAAGTACAGATGAACCACACGTAAACTGTGTGACTTTAACTTATTATCTATTTTATGCTCTGCCTCATCACTGACATCGAGCACTCGTAAGTTTATAAGGATAACATTTACCAAGTGTTTATCTGCTCATGTTTCCAGTCGAGCACTCTTGCCTATCTGTATAAGGACGACATAATGGATCATCTAAACCGTTTGACGTTCAACTATTCCACGAAGAACATTCCAATACCATCGCGCAATTCATTTCGAAAGAGACTGTTTGAAAAGGTTGAAAGCTTCATCAAGCGCATGAGATGGAACACGTTTTTCTTCCTGAGAGATAACAATAACGGCCGGACCGACTTCGATGACACACTCCTAGATGCCCACGATGAAGATGATAAATTTGGATTCAAAAGTAGGAAATGTCCACCGCAAATGAATGAACTGAAGCCGTTTGAAGATGACATGCTGCAAATGATAGAGAACCTGCTCTTCAATAATGTGTCAAACCGGTTGACGTTACATGAATTGAATTGAACTGAATCACTGCTGACAAAATTGACGAGAACAACAGTGCCCTTGGATGATACCAGCAATACGAATGCGGTTCAACCTTTAATAAAGGAAAGAACAAATGAAACCATAATCAGCATGGCTGACATTTACATTCCTTCAGCATAAAAAAGAGGAAACATTACGTTTGATGTGTCAAACTCCCTATCAGAATAGCATGCATCAAATCAAATGAAATGCACATAAGCATATTATTCTGTAAATACATCTATATCTGTATCTGAGCTATCAACACCTTTAAGGCCTAATCAGAACAGTATCCTAATAATTATTTGATAACTAATTGCTATAAACCAAAATAATATGCATAGTACACTGTCCTAGCTTTCTCATGAAATAATTGACCTACTTTCTATCATTTCATTCTAAAATTTCACTTTCTTGACTCAAATGAAACCTTTCCTATTTCTTGACTCTTACTTTTTCCGTTCATAACTGAATCATACATCATGTTGACATAAACATTCATAGGCTTCTTGCCTATTTTCCTAATATCATGATTCCTTGTTCACATTTTATGTTAATTACATCACACCAGAAACTATGTGTGGTACCTCTACATTGAAAAGGTATGGATATACCAACAATAAATTATCTTGTTCTATACACTTCATCCATCCATCAATATCATTATCATTAACATCAAGCAAAGCAGTAAATATTGGACTAAAATAATATGTAGTGATTTTATACTTACAACATTGGGCTGTCTCAGGAAAACAAATTTAGCAGTAAACTTTCAAATTCAAAACATGTCCGAAACACGTGAAATAGTAGCTCCGTAAATTCCAGAGCTGCCCTCTACGACCTGAGTGCAAATCAAACCTAAAATGCCTGTTTATGACGTAACAATATGAACATGGGAGAAAACTGGTATCTAAACGGTTCCTCGATAGCCACAAAACAGACAACACGAAGATCACGAGCTCGAATAAAATGCTGATCCCTGCAGACAAAACGAGAAATCGAGATACGAGATAGACTACCCCCTGTATGAGAAACTTCTTCGGGAAACATCACCAAAAGCTACCAAAATGCCGACATGAAAACAGTCGACAGTATCAAGCAGAAGCACAGGCAATTGCCGCTGACCTGCATATTGACGACCGAATGGAGACAATGACAAAGAAGCAAGCCTTCATTACTCTCAAGGATCACAAGGACAATTTCGGGAACACATACCCTTATAGACTTATCAACCCAGCCAAGAGTGAAACTGGCATCATCAGCAAATCCTTGCTGGACAGAATCAACAGTGCCGTAAGAAGAGCAACAGGTGTAAACCAATGGGGGAGCTCCAAGGCCGTCATCGAATGGTTTAAGAGCATAAACGAGAAGGAGAAGCATACATTCATCACCTTCGACGTGGTCAGCTTTTACCACTCCATTTCCGAGAAGCTGTTAACGAAAGTCATTGAATTTGCCCAGTCGCAAACGAACATCTCCAGTAAAGACGTCAGAACCATCACGCACGCGAGAAAGTCGCTTCTATTCGACAAGGGTACGCCTTGGAGGAAAAACGAAACCGAAAACCTCTTCGAAGTCACCATGGGTAGCTTTGACGGCGTCGAGGTCTGTGAACTGGTGGGTCTCTACATACTTGATACTCTGGCAAACGTGTACGGCAGGGATAACTTTGGCCTCTACAGAGATGCATGATGGGTTGGCGGTCTTTAAGAACATCTCGGTTAACGAAGCCGATCGCATCAGGAAAAACATGACGAAAACCTTCCAGAAGATGTGACTTGCGTGAAACTCTGAGTAGTGATTTCATAAAGTACAGATGAACCACACGTCAACTGTGTAACTTAAACTTATTATTTATTATATATATATATATATATATATATATATATATATATATATACATATATACATATATACATATTAATGAATTCAGTGTTATCGCAAAAAATAAGGCTAATTTCGCCTCTTAAAATATGTGTTGGTTTATGATTTAGACTTGAAAGGAAATTCATTGTATCTCACAAAGAAATTATCTTCTCATTTTAATTCTGCTTTCTGCTATAAATTTTACCATACTTCAGGCAATTGGAATTGTAGCGCCCCTTACGTTTCTAAACAAGCCACGATTCAAGATCTACGTCTCAGCTATAACTTCGGTGACAGAGTGACTGTGACGTGTGATGCCAATGGTCAAAGTTTCACTCTTCAATGCCATAACAATGGACTCTGGAATGGATCTGTTGTATCGTGTCCTGAACTAAGTAGGTATCACATAATTATGCTTTTGGATGCATGATATAAAATAAACTACCTTTGGAAACAAAGACGTCGTAATTGGTCTTGCTTGAATACATGTTCCAATGGTGTATGATTTAAGTATCTTGGGTAAGTCCTCTAACCCTGCAGCTCTAATGAAGCAAAAACCAATCATACTGTATAAAAAGAATAATATTTCCATGGCAGATGGTAATATCTTACTCCTGACCACTGGATTCTCCCTCCCCACCAGAGAGTTATATTTTTATTCTTATAATGATATTGTTTCAAAAACGTTTCCTTCTCTCCTCGCAGTTCTCCCCTCCCATGCCTTCTGTGGTGCCCCCGCAGTGCCCCCTGATTCAACTATTCAGAATCTTCGTCTCTCCTACAAAGACGGTGACACCTTGAATGTGACTTGTAACAATGGTCCTGATTGGTTCGATTTGACTTGCACCGGCGGAATATGGAGTGGACAGAACGTAGTGTGCCCGGTTCCCACGCTAGGTATTCATAAGGAATAGCTACTAATTAGAGAAGAAAACATTCAAAATTGTCTGCTAAGCTCATTGTTAGTGGCTATTGTTTTCTTTATATATTTTGATCGTTGATTACTATTTCCTCTTTCCGTCGACCCCCCCCCCCAAAAAAAGATTTATTTATTGAGATTTTATATTACTTTGTGTCTTGCAGAATATAATCATTATTAGTACTTACATAATTGGTCGAATCGTATATTCGAAATCTTGTATTGGCCTTTAGAAAGTATCCTGCAACATCCTAAAATCAATATTACAGCGCCCATATTCTAGCATCCTAAACTCTTTGTTTTCGCACACTGTGTATTACTTGATATGCTTTAAATGCCTCGTTTGCAGAATGTAATCCGCCCATCATACCTGTAGTCTCATCCATCGAGAATGTCAAGCCCCGCTACAAGATTGGTGACGAAGTGAACGTGACATGTAACGACGATTCTGAGTGGTTTGTTTGGGAGTGTCACAGAGATGGTCTTTGGCGTGGAATGGCTGTTCAGTGTTCAATAAATCTGCTGCCTCTTGCTAGTAAATATTGATTTCTTATATACAATACATGTGTATTACAGAAAGATGATATTCTTGCAGTAAGCAAATGAATACCCCTTTTATGATTTTGGTTGAAAGGGAGAATGATCAATCAACTGCCAAATTAACCAACGGCCTTATTTAAACTGTGTGTTGTGAACCATGTATTTTCTTGCAATTTTTACATCGGCGAAAGTTTACTCGGAAAAAGTTCACCCTGAAAGGAAAAAGAGCGTCATAACAGAAAGGATATAACATGTTTGGATATGTTGTTATAAGTTTTGCCAGCTCTCGTTTTATCCTCTATATATTTTAACTCAGAAGATCCAGGAATACGAAAATGTGAGGAAATGATATAATTCCTTGGAAATTCTGTTTCTAAAAGCAATGCATTTTAAAATGCTGTACTTTATATTTTTTTCAAATGGTGCTATATATATTTCAGAGCAGAAACACTTATCCACCGAACGTCTTGCACATTCTACTAAGGAACATGATGGAAGTAATTACTTTATCACTGGTCTTCTTGTAACCGCTGTCATTTTGTTCATCCTTGTCCTGATGTGCATGGCTGTATTCTTCATTTTCATGAGAAGGTGAGTAACAGTCATAGCGCCAACCCTTTTTGAGAGCATAAACTTATTCTTCAAGAAAATTGATATTCATGATCATTCATATTTTTCTTCATTATAACTAGGTCCCGTACTACCCCCGCTGATTTTTTTTTTTTTTTTTTTTTTTTTTTTTGGGGGGGGGGGCATTTTTTGTCCAATCATTTTGTACATTCTTCTTATTTCGTTCTATCTATAAATATGGTTTAACAGTGCAATTTATGTCTTTTTTATAATATACCGATCCCGAAACAATGCGTGTGATTTTTAATGTTAAATTTAAGAGGATAATCATGATGTAGATTCCGTTCTATTTACCTTTTCCAAAAGAATAAAGTACTAATTATCATCAAAATTAAAAGTTCAAGAAAAGAAAAATTCCATTAAAAGTGAACATGAAACAGGGGCCCGCGAAAAAAAAATAAATAAATAACGATTGTAAATAAATATCCTTGTAGTATTCCAGGTGTCTGGCTGAAATGCCTAGAAACTTCAACAATTAAAAAAAAAAAAACATGACTACATAAATCTAGGAAAACATGCATTTGCCATAAGACCGGAATAGGGGGATATGTATATACATGTATATGCATGTTCGATTCCCGGCAGAGACACTTTATTTATTTATTTATTTATTTATTTATTTTATTTTATTTATTTCATTTCCACGTGACAAAGACAAGTGCAAAGTAAAACAGATAAAAACAATCACAGTACCTTTTATAAAGATTTAGCACCGGCCAATGCCTGAGGATGACCCAGAAGAATTTGGGAATTCTGTTTATGAGGTTCTCCACATTGGCTGGTGCATACATAAACAAAAGAATAAGAGAATGAGAACACATACTTGTCACTAATATTTAAGAAAAAATGATAGAGAAGAAAATTAAAGGACATATTAAGAAGCAGATCACAAGAATGATTAGCAATTATAGAAAAGTGATAAGTTCAAATTAACTTTAGATTTATGATATGACAAAGGTAGTAAATTAATGTTGTATTTATATGGTGTAATGGGGATATAAAGAGAATCATATCATCAGATAGAAGATTTAAAAGTTGTTGGAAAAAATTGTGTAATAATACTAAAAGAGAAACAAAGTAGCCAGAAAAAAAAAACCTCGAAACATAGGCAATGGCAACAAAAATATTGACTAAACTCAATAAAATGACAGAGAAATTGAGAAAGTAAGGATGAAAAGGAGAAATCAACCGGTAAAATAATAGCTGTTTTATTAGGAATACACATAAACATTACAAATTCAAATACAAGCTGAAAGATGGGCCTTGCAAAAAATATATGTATATATGCTGTGTATTCATGTGAGAGATGAAAATATGTAAACAATTAGTATGCTTTTAAAACTTTGCAAACCTTTGCAAAATTTCCCGAATTGTAGGGTAGCTCTGGGAAACTTTGATCCAGGCTACGCTATTTTTCTCTCAATTGACCTCACACGTATAAATACCGGGTTTCCCAGAAAAAAAGCGGAAGGGTTGATAACCCGGTTCTTTACCTTCAGAAAGTAGATAATGTTCTTATTTTACTAGGTAAATCACCTTCTACCGAGCGAATGATACCAAGATCATCAAATCTGGTGAAACAATTTTGATTCTCTACCCGTTTTGTTAGAATACCTGGATTTTTTCGCATGTTTTGGCGACAGTGGAGAGCAGAATTGTGTCGAGAATGGGTATGTGTATGGCACGTTTTGTTGCTGACATACATCATCAATGAACTTCCTCAAACATCGTATTATGAAAGGCCATCACGGCAAAGAGCAGCCCTCATCAGTCATCCATCAAAATTTGAAATTTTGAAAAACAGACGATACCACTGATGTAAAAAAAAAGATTACACTTTATGAAAAGTTTAACGAATATTGGTTAAAAAGGGAACATGCATGTTTTGGGGTAAAATGATACCAAATACTGTTTACACTTTACCCAATGATGCGTTAAAATTTACTCATAAACATGCATTTTGCCTAATATGTGACAAAATCTTATCCAACAAACGTGGATGTTCCCTTTATTCCCAATGTTAGTTAAACTTTGACTCAACTTTTTTTTTTTAATGTATCTACCTTTTGAACGTAAAGTACTGAAATTCCACAGTTCCGTTTTTTTTTTTTTTTTTGAACACCTGGTATATATAATCTACTTACTGTTTACTTTGGTTTTGGTGATAATAAACATAGTAAAATAAAAGACAAAGCAGAGATGGCGTAGTAGGCTACACTATATTTCAGCTTTCTTCTTGTGACTTCCTCAAAAAGTTATTCTGATATAAAGAGACGATCCAATCGCTCATAAGGCATGATTAAACTAACAAAATAGTGAGTGTGTAAGAATAGTTCACAAAAATACAATACACACACACACACACATATATATATATATATATATATATATATATATATATATATATATACTTACTTTATGCTATTCTTCACCAAAAATAATGATGAAAACATTCGTCTCGTCAATGTGTCCAAAAATGCGAACAAATAAACACTCAAAATTATTGGTAAGTTATTAAGCAGAAGACAGCTCGATGCAGAGAACTGATTTATTCAAATCCTGTAAATAGTTGTCTTAGTATTTAATGTGTTTCATATTGAATATATTAATTTGCAGCCGGAGCCACGATTTCAGCTTCCCTGCAAAAGATAACCTCCAAGATGAGAAAGGAGACAGGGGACCTCTGCCTGATGTTCCTGAAGGTTATGCAAACTATATTGTAGGTGACCAGTCCCTCTATGTTGAACCATATCTGAAACAAAATGGAGGAGATCAGCCTCAGAGCTACGAAGTTTACGAGAAGCCAGTTTGAATATATGAGTTGCATAATTTGTAATCATACAAGAACTACTACAAACGGTATGGTTACTGACGATTGAAGAATTTCATTCCAAAAGGAGCTAAATCCACTCTAGCTACTACTGAGTAAATCACGCTTTTCTATTTCTCCACTTTCCCTTTACCCATGTATCTTTATATTGTCATAAGTTTTAGAGGGGTCAGACTGGACCAGCAATATAGGATTAGAAAAATCTACCTGGACTTTTTGAATTTTAATGATTTTTTAAATTAAAATTTTCATGGATTTAGCTCCTTTTGGAATGAAACCTTAGTCGAATGTCAATTTCTGCACATTTAAAAACGCATAAATATTGAAATTCGACAGGAAACACATTAATATTGCTGGCAGAGAACATTTTACATATTTTCTGATGTTTATTTGTTGAGAATTATTTTTTTCAATTGAATTTCCCATCTTTTCTCAATACACAATTTTTTCGATGTTTCATTCCAAAAGGAGCTTAATCCAAAATTATTCACAGAAATAGTTAATCTCGCTTACTCATGCTTAAAAATCTGAATGCATAGCTTTAGGTATTGTGGTTAAATGAACAAATCATAAATGACCATGTGGATTTAGCTCCTTCTGTTGGAATGAAACCGTTTTGGATTTAGCTCCTTTTGGAAAGAAACCTACATTTGTAACAATTTTTTTTCAACCTTCCAAAATATATATTTTTAATACGATATAATGCATTTGATTTCAATGCCTGAGATGCACATATTTAACTTAAATAATCAATTTTGGTTAAATAATGGATTTAGCTCCTTTGGAACTAACTTTCAAACTCTTCAATTATCAAGAGGACCTAAATCCCAATGATTTATATGGGTGTTTCCATAACATGACCCCAGTTTTCTGACACACCATTTTCCCATTCACTTTTGTACACACAGCATTTTTATTCTGTGATTGGCCTTTTCGAAATGAATATTCATCACTGTCTAATTAATTGTTCATCAGGAGAGGTGTGTTCAAATTCCATATCTGTGATTGGCTTTTATGCTATTGAATATTCATTAATCCATACACGTACTGACTGGGAATCCAACATTGCTACCTGTTTGGCTCTGCAATAATCCGCGAAGGGAGCTTGTTTTATTTTGCGTAGTTTTCTTCCTTTCGTGTCTTCTTCAATTACAGCTAGTCAAACCTTCGTTCGGATAATTATTACTTTTTGTGGATATATTAGCGTTTGATTTTTTGTTTAGTGAAGTTCTCGGCTGGCGAGTCTTGGCTGAGCAATGTGTTTTTTCATGCGCAGCATAACGGATACGGTGTGATGTTTGACTACGTCAGTGTGTGATTAGGGTGATTTTTCCCGGTTGTTTCTACTATTTTTTTCATTTACACCCTTCTGACGTCAACGTAAATAACTTTTGTGTGATGTGCTTTATTTCTTTACGGGAAATTGTGTTTATTTGCTGTGTATTTTCCATATTTAGCCTGAATTTCGCCTAAACCCCATCTCTTTCATTTGTGCTGGGTGCGCCATTTTCAAGTGTCCCTGTAGTCTGTACTCTATGTGCGCTAAGCTGGTGGCCATTCCAATCCCGAGCTAGACTACATGTGGCTTTGCCCTTTATGAAAATATAAATATCCTCCCCTATGATAAAGAAAAGACGACCACAAAGCACAATACTTCTCTTCAAGCATCCCCCCCCCCCGAACTTATTTTCCTCTTTGATAGAGGTAGTGTTTCGCTATGGGGAAACAAATGGGGAGAACACTTGTCATAAAGTCTGATTCATGATTCAGGCCTTGTTTCCCATGTGACATCATTCTCAACCTCTCCTATCTCATTTTGGGGGTATTTTGTTTTTATTAAAATAGAACTCAATAACATAACATATTTACAATAACATCATATCAATAGATGGAAATATACAAAACACGGTAAAACACAAGACAATACAACACGAAACCACACAACACAAAGAAAATGCCTTATTTCAGTCAGGAAAGGCTCACCCTGACATGCAACGAAATATAATATGAGAAAAAAAATGGACTCGCCAAGGTAAGGCTCCGATAAAATACAGTAATATTAACAATAGACTAACATAAATGACAATTAGCATACAATTTATTTAATGCTAGGGGACCAATATTCTGCATGGGAGCTCAGTTTACCTTTTTTCTCTGCTAGCTTATATTCAATTTTCTGTTTCATTTTAATAATAATAATATAATAATATAATAATTAAGACTTATATCGCGCCAAATCCACTCTGTAGAGTGCTCGAGGCGCTTTTTAGGAAATTATAAAAAGAAATTAAGAAGAATTGAACAGAAATGTTTTGAGGTAATTTTTGAAAGTTTCAGAAGTCAAGCACTGTTTGATGTTATGAGGGAGGCTATTCCATAGCTTCGAGGATGAGTAAACAAATGATCTTTCACCCCAGGTTTTGGAAACTTTGGGGGTAACAAGAGAATTGGAAAGGGAGGAACGTAAGGATCTTGAAGGGGTATAACTTTTGATCAGTGAAATAAGGTACTGGGGAGATGAGCCATTTTTACAAATGAAAGGAAACCATGGAAATCTAATTCTACATCTTGACATTTACAGCGAATAACATAGAATTTGAGGCACAGGAATAAAAAGTTGATACATACATCATGCCTGCCACCGAAGTCAATACCAAAAATAAGAGCAAACTCAGAATACACAGTCGTTTCCTTCGTCATATTATCAATATAATCTCCAAGCTTTTTCCACAATGGAGCAACTACTGTGCATTACAAAATACATGAACCAAGGTTTCAGGGAGCTCCTGACAGAAGTAACATAAAGGACTATCCCTTCTTCCAATTTTATATAAGATGAGTTTAGGGCTATGGCATTATGAAGGATTTTGAAATAAATAGACCTTAACTGAGTTTATATAGTGCATTTTAAAATTCTTTTTGTGTATAACAGACCAGTCAATTTCATCTCTATCAAACAAAGCCACTCTTCCCACTAATTACCAACCTTGGCCTGTAATGATTTATCTTTATTACGTAGTACAGAGTAAGCATAGTTAGGCACTTTCAACTTCCTAAGCAACTCAAAAACAATCTTATTAAAAATATTATCCTGAACATCTCGAGGATCAATAAACCAATCTAAATATAAATCATTCATCAGGGAATCATACTTCCGACGGTCAGTTATGGGGATAGCAAATTCGACAACCAAGTCTTCAAAAGTTTTCACCATATTACAACCCCTATACAACTGAGAGACAAATAAAATCCCTCTCTCATACCATGCATTATAGTAAAAGTAAGGTCTATGCCTTAAACTCAAATTTTTGTTGTACTAAATATAATCCTGCGTATGATAAGTATCTTAGTTCAATTCTTTTACAATTAAAAATCTATATTCATAGCAGACTTTCAAAGTTTCAACCAGTTGACAATTTTTCAATTTTAGCAGTACACTTAGTGGAGCTTCTGCTTTCCAGAGCATGTATGGATCATCATGAAACAATTTAAGCATTTTTATTTCTATGGATTTCCAAGTACTCACATACTTGTCATCCAAAATGTTTTTTACCCAAACCATTTTCTGTAATTTTGCGAATGTGCCTGGATCAATCATTTTAAGGCCACCCTCTTCGTACAAATTATAAAGTAAAGGTCGTTTCACCCTATCGTTACCGTTACTCCATATACATTTATAAAGTAAACTATTCAACTTTAAAAAAAAGGATTCAGGAACATTGTCCTAAAATTTTCATACGCAGTGGGTTGTTCTATTTCTTTCACGGCGTTTTTATGGGGAGAAACGTTCGAATGTCATTGGTTTTGCATTATTTATCAGTCAAAACATGATTGCATATACAACCGTATTTTTTTTTCTTTTTTATAAATTCAAATACATACAACAAAAATCTATTTTATCATTATACATTTTTATGCTCATACTTTTCTCTGATCGTTTATGAGAAATAAACTCTGCCGTGCGAACATTATAGTGGTGGGAGAGTCCATGATCATATGGGGATTAAACATGCAAGAAATTGGGAAAATGAATAGACGATAATGATATATAATACTGTATGAAGAACAGAGCAGAATGAACAGGTGTTTGAATCATTTCAATTCTTTGACAAGAAACAGAAAAAGGAAAAGATATGCCTTTTTTTCTCCAATGAATAAAGTCATTTCCTTTAGTGCGGACTCTGCAACTGGAATGCAGATGCCAAGTGCTAAAAATAAGATGAGACGAGAGTCGTAACACGGTGCGGTTTCAACGGAAAATACCTGTACGTCTATCGATGGGTTAATGAATATTCAATAGCATAGAAAGCAATCACAGTATATGGAATTCGAACAGACCTCTCCTAATGAAAAATTAATTAGACAGAGATGAATATTCATTTCGAAAGGCCAATCCTAGTATGAAAGTGCTGCTTGTACAAAAGTGAATGGGAAAATGGGGTGTCGGAAGAGTTGGGTCAGGTGTGTCAGAAAAAAGAAAAAAAAACTGGGGTCATGTTATGGAAACACCCGATCTATATCCACTCTCGGCCACCGTGATTTCATAAGTGAACACACACGCGCACACGTATACATAATATTACCACGATGTTAAACAGCAAAAGCTTTAAAGCTTTCCAGATACCATTTTTTAATATATGAGACCCAATATGTGCAAGATTAAAAAAACTGCTGGAGTAAAAAAAACAAAAAGAAAAAAAAAATATATATATATATGCATAGTATTGCCTTTAATTGTTTAACAAAGTAATACCGAAATAGTGTCCATGTCAGCGAGTAGTGGTAACATTTTAAATAATTATATATTGTATTTTCCCCATATTTTGAAGATTTAGGAATTCGGTAGTGAAGTACTATATATATATATTTTTTTTCAAATGAGTATAATATTTACAAGACAATGAACAATATGTATGCGAATCAAATATGTTTTATTCCGTTGGAACTCCTTTAGGAAAGGGACATCCGTTGTCATTTTCATTTCTTTTTAATGTATATTAGCTAACTCATTATTTCAGTTGATAATGACCAACACGTATAGAATATGAAAATGAGAAACGACTACTATCAGCTGCCCTCTTTGGCGAAAAGGGGTCGTTTACCATCAATTAGCTTTTTTATATGAAATTTATATAAAGCTTATAAAATTTTTCAATTAGCCCGTCAAAATACTTTTTTTTTCTAACAAAGTGTGTGCCATTCCTTACTCTCAGCATGCTTCGAATACTGCAATTGATTTTTATCTTTTGCCAGGACTAGTTAGAAGACAACGATATTAACCCGTTGGCTACTGGAACCGGAAGGCCCCTGTATTTAGTCTATCGGAAAGAGAGAATTTAGTATTCAACAGGTTAATAGCATTACATGAAGTTACAAAGTCATGGGTAATCAAATAAGAGTGATAATGGAAATGATATTCATGATTATGATAAAAACAAAAACAATACAATAATGATGAAGGTCAACAATGCTATTTCTAATAATATCACTGATAACTACATGAGTATTAATGAAAATGATAGTAGTAATAAGCATAACAATAAACAGCCAGAACATTAGGAAGGATGCAGAACAAACACAAAAACAACAAAACAACAGGAGGAAAGTGTAAAATAATTATCACTCAGAACAGCAATAAAGAAATGTAGATTGTAATGACATTGCAGTTGTCACCAGCAACATAATACGTATACGGTAATAAAGTACATATATCTAGCAGCTTCGTTTTCCTAATTTTGTTTCTTTTGTATGCTATGTGTTTGTTGATAGTATACGACTCACCCATTCTTCGCCCTGCTACACATACTTATATATAATACATATATAGAGAGAGAGAGAGAGAGACAGACAGACAGAGAGCGAGATTCGAAAATATTCAACTTCAACATATCGACGCCTCTCAGAAAATTATATAAGCGTGAGAATTTATGAAATGGGAGACAAGGACGTAGCTAAACTTCAGCTTTATTCGATCAAGCTTTCGACCTAATCTACCTTGTTCACGATCTGAACATAATGCAAACATTATAGTATATGTTCCAATACACATACACACATATAAGTGTGTGTTTTCACACGTGATCACAAGATACCCATCATATAACAATGTTATACCTCACTGATATCGGCATGATACATTCATGGCTACAATAATGTATTACATGTAACTTAAGGGATAAACGATAGCAAAGACATTAATATGGCTTACCAAAAGTGAAGTTCCGTTGAGGGTGACTAGTATATGTGTAGTATATGGTTGTGTGGCTATAAAATGATGGGCATCGAAAGTGACTGAGAGACTGCGGCAGAAGACATAGGCGAAAATATAAGAATAAAAATAAAAATGAAAATGTAAGGGCAGGAATACCTTTTCGCCCTTGACGGGAAAGGGGGTTCTAAGCAAAGGGGAAACAAGATGAAGGTAATGAAAAGAGAAACGAAAAGGAACGAAAAAAAAAAAGAGAAAAACTCGAATGAAAAGAAAGGAATATCAAACTCTGTAATAAAGGGTTTTGATTCAGAGTAGCTCTGCAGCACGGAATTGGGAGGGGAACGTTATCTAATAACACAAAAACAAACAAAAACAAAAACAAAAACAAAAATGGAGAAGTCGGCGAAACATTATGAGTGAAAAGTAAACCTCAAGCATAAACAAAGAAAGGTTTGAATAGCATGTACTATGCGTCGTGGAATCCGTCAGAATGGGCTTCACGTTCAAAGCCATCTATCATTTATAATCGGATGAAATTCAGGAGCTGCTTTAAGCTGATAAATAATGTACAACTATTGCAACTGCGCTTACGATAGTGCCAACCATTAAATGTCTACGTTTTCCACATCATCAGGCTACTATTACCAAGCATTCGTCGGATGCTACAAACAAGGTGAATCGTTCAAATAATTTGTATTTTCTTTGCAAGTGTACAGAATATCTTCTTATAAAGTGGAGAAGGCAAATCGCTCACGTCATTTCCTGTTAGAAATATAAATACATAAACGAGTCATTAAAATATTAAAAGTTTTTCGAAAACACTGCATATATAATCACCATTAGGGCAATTCCATGATTAGTATTGTTACATTTAAGCAAATGCTCATAACTTTTGATACAGCAAAATAAAAATCCATTTCATTTCAAGTCCTAATCTTGAAACAGCATATTCTCCCGCCCAAGGTCTACAATACTTAAAAAAAATTAAAAAGCAATTGGACAATGCCGGAGCTGTAATGAGAACTTTTGACCATGGTTAGTTAAGTTACAAAAAAAGACACACACACAAAAAAAGAGCAATGCTTCTGAAAAAAAATCCTTCCTTCCTGTGTTGTACCTCAAACTTAGAGCCATATCAGCTTTACTTCTGATATGATGACAAATGTTTATCCACAAAAAAATTAAAGTTTTTTCTCTCTGTTTTTTAAAGTAGACCCCCAAATCTTGGTTAGTCACGTTACGGTTAGTCACGTTAAAATTTGTCCAGCACTACATATTTAAGATTGTTATACATTTTCAGCGACTTATTTTATAATATTTTCTTTTAATTTGGTAACACAAAATGGCCTTCAGATTATCCAATTGAAAAATTTACAAAAGAACCGATAGTTTTCTATCTAAGTCTAAAATACTGTGTCTAGTCCAATATATGTAAGTTTTTGTATAGTTCTGATTCTGCTATAAGGAGACATTTGGAACAATTTTTTTTTAGTGGGTGAGTATGAAACCCCTTTGCATTTACAATTTCTATATGAATTTTAACTCCTAAAATTTACCTGAATTTGAGAAAGAGCAAAGATGAAATTTAGGGCGATGTCCACTTAATCATGGAATCGCCCATTAGCGCTTTTCATTTATATTTAAGCGCTATACAATTATTGATGTAAGTTAAACAAAATCAATTTAGCAGATACAAGAAACGAGACAGGTCCATGCCCCTCCCTCGCACCCCACTAAGGCTAGGGTCCAGATACGCCACCTACAAGTTACCCCCGATCTTATTAGGTGATCCTGCCGGGCGTCCAAAGACAGATCACTTCCATTCCATGATAATTCTTTAGCGTAAAGTTATTGGTATACTGCAGCTAAAATTAACTGATATAGTTATTGATCGTTTAAGTGACCCCCCCCCCCCTTTCAAGACTCGCTCAAATATCAGAATTTTCCATATATTGGTGTGGAGTATGTGGGGAAAAATATTTCCAGTCTTGAATCTATAAATGAAAGTGACAAATATATCGCTTGGGTTTACTGAATTTTTGCCCACATTAAGAGTTCGATAAGAATAAACTGTGGGTTACTGCGAACGTACCTTCCCATTAGATTAGGATGTCGCGAAAATTAGGTGAAATCAATTGAACAATGGAATGCGATCTTGAATTTTTCCATCCATTTACAATTGATTTCAACTTACCAAAAGGTCGTACGCGCGCGTCAACAGGCAAAAATAACATACCTATCTAAAATCCGCCTTAGCTCGTTAAAAAGGCTGGAGACCACCCAATTTTTTTTTACATTTTCTGAAAGCCTATGAGTTGAAGATTTGATTTCGTGAAAAAAAGGAGGGTCTGATGGTTGGAACGTCGCAATATTCTCATGTGAACGCAAAATTTCATTTATTTTATTATGACGTCATATTTTTTATCTTTAATCAAGACTATCTCGCTAATTGTTGGTCGATTTTCGCCGGGATTTCTGTATGTTGTAGCTGAGACGATGCTCTACCATAGTAATTCCTTCATTTTTCATTTTTACAACGGCATCATGCTCTAATTTTACGATAAATGGAAGCTTGTCAATTTTTCACATTTTGCGTGTATTGTCTATGGGACATGACCTTTTCCGAATTCTTGATTCTACATTCCCGTCTTTTTTGAGCAACAGCTCCGTTATTTCTGATCGATTTTGGCCCAGCTTCGAATATGTTCTAGCTGAGATAATGCGAGGAACGAGGAAATTCTTATTTTTTAAAATTTTTACCACGGCATCATGGTCTAAATTCACGATCAATGGTGGCATGCCAATTTTTCACATGTTACGTGTATTGTCAAAATCAACAAATGGTCATATCTCACAAATTGGATCATGAATCCTCTTCAAAATCGAAACAGGCATCACATCTTGCACAAACATCACGCACACGCAAAACCAGAACCCTAGATCAATTCAATTTTTGTTAACAGCCTTTTTTTTTTTTTTTAAGTGTCGACGTCGTTTTCTTGTCCATCTTTTCCTTTATATATCCATAATGAAGATTATTTCGACAAAAAATAACTCTATATTTTTGAAGGTTATCCCTGTCCATTTTATCTAAAAAAAAAAAAAAGAAAAAAGAAATGTTGAAACTGTTGCGGTTTTTCTCTCAGTAACCAAACAAAATACAGGAATTTCATTAGTATTTCCCTTAAAGACCAATCATCCACCTATCTGTCAGCCGTGATATTTTTTGTACTAAAGGGTCCATCTTAACGATATTTATTGTACACACGCATCACGCTTAACAAGACATGTTTTCCCTTAAATTTTCAAAGTCATCAATTCATTGTGACGTCATCTAGGCGCCATTTTGTAAAAATCGCCTGAAGGTTGTATAGTCATAACAGAATGTCAGTTCTGATTCATATTTGGCATGATGAAAGTTTGCATCAATTTGAACAACTCTTTCATTAAAAGTCGTGCGCTTACGCGTACTTCCGCGCGTCAGTGCGTGCGCAAAATTCGAAAATGCTCAGAATTGTCCCAAAACTGTTTTACACACGTTTAAGGCGTTTCTAAGCATTTCAAAAATTTCCGCGCGTAAGCGTCCGCGCGTGCGCAAGTAGTAAATGGCGTAAAAACGCTGTTTTTCACTTGTTTGGCAATGCTAATACTTTTCTTGACAATTTCCATCAATTGAAAGTCAATTTCAACTGACCATAAGGCCGCACGCGCGCGTAAAAGTTCAAAATCCGTGCGTGGGGCAAATAATGTAAAAACATGCAAAAACATGTCCCTTTATAATCCGCCATAGCTCCTTAGAATGCACGAAGACCCCAAAATTTTCTTCCATATTCTGAAAGCTTATGAGTTATAGATGTGAATCCATGACAAAAAATTACCTTTACAATGCTATGACGTCATCCCGTTCGTATGTGAACTCAAAATTTTTATTTTTAATTTTTGACGTTATATTTTTTGCCTTTAACCGAAACTATCTCGCTTATTATTTATCAATTTTCACCGGGATTTCGGTATGTTGTAGCTGAGACATTTTTCTACAAATCTATAGTCATTGATTCTCATTTTGATGACGTCATCATGGTCTAAATTCACGATACATGCTACGTGGCAGTTTTTCTCATTTTACGTGTATTCTTTAAGGGACATGACATTTACGTAATTCTTGATTAAACATTCACGTCTTCTTTGATCAATATCTCCCTTATTTCTGCTTGATTTTCACCCAACTTCGAGTATGCAATAGCTGAGAAAATTCTCTATATTATACGTTCGTATGTTTTTAAGCCAGATGTCGGAAACATGTCTAAATTTTGACAGGAAAATATGATAAGAGAATTCCTATTACCATCTTCTTCCACTACTTTTAAAATCACAAACAATGCAATAAACTGCGTTTTTAGCCTGATTTGTCTCTTGCAATACAGTATACAATAGTTAATGTACAACCCTATTACAAATCTCATTCGTTAACGTGTTAATTCATCTTTGGGTCAACTGTTCGTGATACTGCGATTTCAAATCGTCCCATATCTAAACACAACAAAAAAAGTAACTCCCCCCCCCCCCTAATTCAAAATAGCATAACTTTTTAACGAAGACGTTTTTAGGAAAATAATTCGGCAGGAGTGTTCCTACACTTATTGACTAACTTCTGTTTGAAAATGAGATTGATCTGTCGAGTCATGCATGAGTGAGCAGACATTAAAGGCAAAAATGTCACTTTTCAAAAGTCATAAGAGTCATTTTGGGGGGTTTGTGAAACAAAATTTTTCTGGCGTTTTGTTTTTAATTGTTGTTGATGTTTTTCGAGGTTGTGCCATGATTGAGTAACAAAATTGCGAACGATGAAGCAATACATACTGAAACTTACTGTTAAATGTCGGAAAAAACGAATACCTGGTATTTTCACATAATGTTGGTTGATGCCAATTTTTTCACAAACTGAATGGATTTTGTAGATTTAGGAGGGATAAACATCATTTTTCTCAAGAAACTGTTTTCACCCAACTGTGATAAACATGAAACGTGTCAGGGATAGGCATGACTGGATTAAACAATGGAAGAATTCAAATTCGCCAAAGGTTTGTTTCACAGAGCCCCAAAATGACTCTTATGACTTTTGAAAAATGACATTTTTGCCTTTAATGTTTGCTCGCTCATGCATAAGTTGAAGGATCAATCTCTTTTTCACACAGACGTAAGTCAATAAGTGAAGAAACACTCCTGCCAAAAAAAAAAAGTTATGCAATTTTGAATTAGGGGGGAGTTACTTTTTTGTTGTGTTTATATTAGTCTTCTTCCCAGACGTTATTATCTTCTTTATGAGATTTAATTTCAACGTCCCCCGAGACATTCTTTTACTAAAAAAATGTGACAGACCACGTAATTCGTTCCGTGACGAATTACGTTTCTCGTTTTTCTTTTCAGTCCTCAAACTTTCTGGAAGGGGGGGGGGGGGGGCAAATGCCCTCTATGCCCCCCTTGGTGCCGCCACTGATGGATAATTAAAACAACATTTCTTAAATCTTTATTTTTAATCTCGAGCTCCATGCATCTCCACCACCTCTTGCCACTGGCTCTGTCTCATGCAGGTATACGCTCGACTCAATTCTTCGGCATCCAGCTGCACAGCTTGGTCGCTGTCCGTTTCGAATTCCCCTAACTCACGGGCATCAACATCCCTGCCCTGTTCACTGAAAAAATACTTTTTTTTTCTTGAGCCATTTTTCTAATTGGTCACAAATTCATGAGAGCCATTTTTCCATTTCAGACAGCCATTTTTTTTTAAAGTTGCCAGAGCCATTTTTTAAATAAAAAAAAGAGAAAATATCAGTTGTAATTATTAACATTTAATGCATGTTGAAATTGAAGTATTTTTGTTGTGTTTGAATATGCCATCCGTACTGTATCCGTGTTTGGGTCCCGCGCAATGGACAGAGTTTAGGCTTATGATCTGCTGAATACACAGATGATGAATGAATGCTAATTATAATGTGCGTATTTTAGGGGGAAGGGGGAGGCTGTTTCACTGAATAAAAGCGGGACTCTTGGAAAATCCACGGGTTGGGGTAAAGAAATATTTTTGTTATATATGGTATTTGTGATATATTATTTACAAATTCGGCAATTTCTAAACTTTAGGTAAATAATTTTAATTACTGCTTCTTTTTTCTAATTACCTTCCCCTTTTATATATTTTTTCCTGAAAGAGCGGTGCTGTTGATCAATATTTTTTTTAATATTATTATTAGGCCTATGAACGGTATGGCCAACTCATGAAATATTGTTGTCATGTGTTCATGTTATCACGTTATGGCTTGTTAAGTTCTTTTTAGTTTGTTTATATATATATATATATATATATATATATATATATATATATAGTTTAAACGGTTTTAATACCAAACATGGATGAAATTAAGAAGAATTAAATTCGGTTCTACATAATGCAGGTTTCTTTTCTGTTCACATTCTGAATACCGTACGAGGAGGGGGGGGGGGGGGGGCAGATCGTTGCATTATACTTTATCGGCTTTCCATGTGCATGCATGCAACATCACGGTTTCTAACTATACGTATGAAGCAGTTGAAGGGGAGGGTGTGGATGAAACATGTAAAATCCCTGGTTGATAGAATTTCATAAGTTAACTATTTGTGATAATCTCCCAAAATATTTTTGACAAGCAAAAAACAAAAATAAAATAAAAAAACAGTACATCTAGTTATTATTATTATCATTGTTATTATTATTATCATCATCATCATTATTATCAATTATTACTATTACTGTTATCAATTTCACAAATAACATTGAGCAAACATACAAAACAAGTGACCACTGAAATGCCAAGTATGAAAAAGTTAACTTCATAACAATAGCTTAAGCGCATGTAAATGTAAATTAGCTACTTAACAGAAAAAAAAATCAAATAAGCAGTAAGGTAATTACTGTTTCTATATTATTTTTAGACAAGTTCAAACTATTCACCAAGAAAACAACTTTAAAATTTAAGAAAATAAAGTATTCCACTATCCCTTCGTCTTGCGTGAATAATAACACCCTTAAAATCAAAATGGTATTTTACCTTTCTAATTGGCAAAAAGTCATCGTTCATTTGTAGAATTTCTTCGACATTATGATATGAATAATGTTAAATAGAATGATTGAAAAATATTTTGAAAAAAAAAAAAAGTCAAGTCAGTCAAGCCTGGACTGGATATCAAAATCACAGGTACAGCAGCATATAGTGCCTATGTATAACAGTGCAGCTAGTGCAGCATTGCATTAACTATACAATTAGCGCTGTCGCGAAGCGACAGCCGCACGGCGTCTGGTCGGGCTATTGCAGCATGTGCATGCTGCACATATACTGCAAAATTGATAGTATTGTAAGCTTTGCCTGCTTACCCTTGTGGTTTTTTTTTTTGTTTGTTTTTTTTTGTTGATTTTTTAAAAATTATTTTAAGGGGAGGTTTGAGGATGCATGCTCTCAGCTCAGTTGGGCATTTGTCTGAGAAAATTAAACTAGAATGAGATGTTTTGCGCACAGGTTTCTAGGACTTCTGCCCGGGAGAAGGGGGAATCTGATGGGGGGGGGGGGCAAATTTGAGGGGTGTCAGCTGGTATTTTCTAACCAGTAATGGTGTCAGCTTTTATATTTTTGTAATGTACACCTATTCTGCTTTCTTGTGGCAAATTTTGGTACATGGGCTCAGTGGGGTAAATTTTCCCGCTGGAGGGGCGGGGGGCCCTTTTTCCTGTTTGAGGGGTGTCAGCTGGTATTTTCCAACCAGCTATGGTGTCAGCTTTTATCTTTTTGTAATGTGCCCCTTGGCCACTTCCATTTTGACCAAGTTTCATCCATGGGCTCACAGAGGGTTGAATTTTTCCCGCATTAGGGGCGTTTTCGAGGGGGGTCAGCTGCCCCTTTCCAACCACCTGGGATGTCAGCTTTTATATTTTTCTAATGTGCCCCTTGGCCACTTCCACTTTGACCAAGTTTCATCCATGTGCTCAGTGGGTTGAATTTTCCCGCATTTGGGGCGTTTTCGAGGGGGCCTGGGGTCGCCCCCGCCCTATTGTTTCCAGCTGACACCCATTTCCTGACTCACAGACATGGGCTTAATATATTTCAAGGGTCAAACCTTCTGGGCTGATGGGGAAAGTCAAGATGTCACAGGCCCCTGGTCTATTACCACTATAAACGTTTAATGGATTTTGATCACGTAATCACAGTGAAGTTTTGGGGAACCATCGAAAAAAAGCATGGAGGCTATGAATTGCTCCGTCGAATTAAACATGAAGGCCTCGTAAACGTGATTCTCACATTACTGTTGTTGCACTGTATCAGGATTTTTTTTTCTCAAATCGTCGCAATAGGCTATTCAGGTGAAGCCGTGGAGTGGAGTAGGGCAGTATTTATCCCAAGCTTTAAATCTTCATCCTTCTTGTGAAACTGGCAATAGATGCAGTGTATTTTATATTATCTCGGATATAGTTCCCTAACTTAGGTCCCGAGTATCGGATATTGCTTTGGAATAGTAAAATCCAGTGTTTAGGTAAGTGGATCTGATTTGCATGTCTGGTTTCTTATTTATGAATACCTGAATTAAGTTGAAAATTTTACAAATTCCTCTGATAATGAGTTGTTAGTAGATCTGTACATAAATGGGCTTGGCTGGTGTTTCTCAATATCGGCAGTGCTACTAAATGTAGCGAAATTTCTCATGCTAAGGCGAGAGAGGTATAATCGATCAAACTTGAATTTCTATCAAACTTTTTTTGAGGAGTTTATGAATATAAAGTCTAAAACAATAAATGGCAGTCAAAGCAGACATTAAACTCTATGGTGGATCTGATTAATATTCAGGCCTGGTCTCGGTCAAGCTTTCAGTTATAACAGTAAATGGAATTAGACTGTACTATGGTTTCTGGAATCCGTCGGAATGGGCTATTTACCTGAAGCCGTGGAGTACGACATTATTTACCACCAGCTAGAACTCAAGGAGTTTAACTGATGAGAATTTTATACTATGAAGAACGTTTCGTGCGACCCGAGGGAGGGGGGGGGGGGGGGGTGCTCGTTCTGAATGTATATAGACGTGCCGTTTTGACGGCCCCCCTTTTCGGCTTTTCATTTCAGTTGTTACGGTAGATACCCAATACTTACCCCCCCCCCCCCCCAGCTCATTCTCCAGCTCTCGTGTACGTACGTCCATTCCTACAGATCAGCCATAGAGTTATCATATGCTCACTTGCGTGCGCTGTGCGCATCGTAAGCCATTGTAAGCTCGTGGAAAAAAAAAAAAATCTTCCTTCGTACATTTGGGCAAGGGTAAACAATGGCAAATGTTGTGTTGTAACGGACCCAGAAAATGCGTCCACCATCGGTATAACATGTGATACTCTCATTTCTTCTTGATATTTCATATCTAGAATATGTTTTTGAGGTCAGATTTAATCACTTTTGTGCACGAATGGAGGGATGGATAATAAAGTAATACTACTAATACTACTACTATTACTACTAATAATAATAAAATCAAAACTGTATTTTCACTAAATAGAAGTGTAAATCCCCAAGGCCTTGCCCGCTTTTTGACAGGGTCACCAGCCATAGGGTTAACACGTGACAACAGGGACAGTTCCCCTGTGACTATCGTAGGGGGACCGTAAACTGATAGTATCCCTCTTCTCGCACGAACCCCTTGGGGTGGCTTACGACGATCGCAAGATTTTCGTACGGTTTTACGGTCTCCATAGCCTATTCGATTTTTTTATTTTTAGCGCGGAATAACACATTTTATGTTTAGGTCGTAGCCTTTAAACACATAGAAGGTGGCATTGTACGATCAGTGTAGGGTCCTGCTGCGGAGGCCTTGCGCTGATCATTCAGTGAGCGTCAACGATTTTTTCCCCTTTTTAACAGGCTAACCAAAAAGCATCGTATAGAAATTGTAAGATCGTGTGATATCCGCACGATCATGTCAAAACTATTGCAGGGTCTATCCCTCACGCTTATCTCTCGATAGTCGTAATGTCGAGCGGTCATCGCACGATAACTGCGGGTTCTCGCTACCATTGCTATACGACAACTCTGGGGTGATGATCTTTTTTCAGATATGCATTTATTGGCCATCTTCAGAAGTTCTGGGTAGAGAGGAGAGGTGTTGTGGCTCAGTGGATAACTCTCCCGACTTTGAACCACACGGTCTGGGGTTAGAATCCCTGCCGCGGCACTAAAGTCCGTTGGCAAGATTTACATTTGCCATTTCTTTCCGATGGTGACGTTAAAGGTCGGCCCCAGATGGTTATTATATGTCTATGGTAAAAAGCCAAGTCAAACCAACAACGACAACAACAACAACAACAGCAACCACGTACTGGATCTTTCCTTTTTCGCCTTTGACTAAGTAAAGATGTCGTTCATGCCACCTCTCTGGCTTCAATTGTAGTTTAGACGAACTAGAAGAAGGGAACAGGAAGCGCTAATTGTTATCTTGGAAGAACAAAAAAGTCCGATATGGACTCCGGGAAAGGACGGTCTGGTTGAAGCCGTGGCTCGTGAGAAGCGACACACTTTGACATTACGATACGCTTATGGTCTGTGCTAAAGTAATGACCTCCGCCTCCTTCAGTTTCTTATCTGACCAGTAAATTGTCGTGTTGCATAATGGCCGTTCATCTAATCTAACCCATTTTTTTTTGCCCCTTTTAAAAGGCCCCAGGGGCCACATGCAGCAGAGATGCAACGGCAGACGCCCAGTTTGGTATATGCGGGGTTCCTTCCCAGGTGTTCCAATACTCACATGTTGGTACCCCGTTCATCTAATCAAAAATCACCTAGTTGCCGGTCTATTAATTTTATTAAGAATTGATTTCTTAATATCAAGAAATATAAATAGATATCAAAATGGCATGCCATAAGCCTGGACAGTCTGGATCAAAAAACAAAACAAAAAAAAATGGCCAGTGTAAAAAGCTCTTTACAGGCCCGCAACATAATTTCAACACCATTTCTGTGGACTTGGAAGAATGGAAAATCAGAAGAAGTAGAGTATTCAGTAAAAACGTTAAACAAGCCATCGCTAACAACAATGTACGATTTACATTTAAAGTAATTTGTTGTACATGAGGGATCTCCTTTTTTCTTCTTCTTCCTCTTCTTTTTCTTCTTCTTCTTCTTCTTCTTCTTCTTCTTCTTCTTCTTCTTCTTCTTCTTCTACTTCTTCTTCTTCAGTTGTTATAGTAATAAAAGCATGACTTCTATCTAAAATGACAACCGCGCTTATGATCAGAGAGAAATAACTGAAACTAGACTCGCACATGATACAGAATGTAATGTACAACTAGAATGTAAAATGCACTATTATTTGTGGTCCACGTCTGACTGGACTACTTATCGTATTCCGAAGCCGTTGATCATATTTTGTCGTCAGCTTGAATTCAGTGAGCTCAACTAGTGGAAGGTATATGTACATACCATCTCGATCAGTATGACCTACGTGAGAAACTGCGCTTACGTTTGTGGCTAGCAATTTAATCTGCACGTTTTCTTCAGAGTCTTGGAAATATCAAGCATTCGTCGGATGTTACAAACCAGGTGAGAAGCCTCTTTCTGATTCTGGGATGACTGAGTATCAGGGTTATCCACAACTGAAAATATAAACAATGTAAAGTGATCATTTTGGTAAATTTGGCAAACATCTTCTTTGGATGCATCCTTATGTGAACATTTTACATCTCATAGTTTAGTCTTTGATTATGCTTTTTTATTTTTTTTACTTGCATTACGTTGCAACGCTATAACCCTGTAGCATCAGAATTAATTTTCTCAAGCATTAATTCTGGGGCAGCAGTTTCTTGTTTAGCAGGGAGGGGGGGGGGGGGGTGATAGGATACAGCATTTCCAGAATCTAAGAAGGGGGGGGGGGAGGTATTTGAAGATTCATCCAAGCTGTCACATAAAATGCATTTCAAGGTGCAAAAACTATTAAGAGGCTCTCAGAAAATCATATTGCCTCAAAAGGTCCCATAGCCATTGATAGATATTAAAGTATCTCCTAACTAGAATGCATTTCAGAAACAGCATAAAACCCTTGATTTGGTATGTAAAACAAAAATCATATCCCCTTTTTAACTAAATTTAAAAGGGGAAAAAATCCAACATCAAAATTTCAACATCAAAATTTCTAAAGAGACGCTCCCTGAGGAAAATATCTGTGCAATATCTACCCCTCGGGGGACACCCCCACTCTCTGTTAACATTAACCGTGCAATGTGGCTATATACCCTGGGTAAATAAGAGTTCTTTTATTATTATTATTATTATTATTATTCTTATTATTATTATATATCATTTTATATAAAAAAAAATAATGCTCATTTATCTCTACCCTTTTCCCATCATTCCAGTTGAGACTTCTAACTTACATTTCCCCCGCAACTTTTTATCTCACAAGAAAAAATGTTACATATCTAATCATTGTAGTCGGGCAGATTTTAGTTGAGCAAATCAAACAATTGAACAGAGAGAGGTCGAAGAATTCCTGACCGCATTTTAGCTTCTTTATTTTTTTTTTTCAGAGGAACACTGGGGCCCAAAATGATGGGTTATTGACACTTTCAAACCACTGACTGAGAGTATATGTTTTTCGTCACGATCCACATCAGAACTCTATGCCACCCCCCCCCCCCCCTTCCTCCTGCCCGTACCATTATCATTGCATATGTTTATTTTATTTAACTATTCAGGTAGGGGAAACACAGTTCAGAAAATCAATAGAATATTGGAGCTTTTGCTGTATTCCTTCTTTACCAAGAAAAATGTACCGTCGAAAGGGGAAAACAGGAAGTATTTAGCATGTAACTGATAACTGAAGAAAACAATGAATAGTATTGAGAACAGTACAAAACTATATGAAAATGACTTTGAGCAATGTGTAAATGTAAATCAATATGGCATAGAAGGCATTGTGTTGTAACTTGTCCCCGAATATACCGCTGGCAACCATGTCATTGCTTTCTCAGTCGATTAATCCTCACTTTCATCTCTTTTCCTCCCAATTTCATGTTCATATAGTTTTTATTCCCTTAAATCCTGTAATAACAAATATAAATTAAGAAAATGGCCGTATCAAGCGACCGGTGAATTTTAAAATGTGAGAATAAAATCCCTTTGGAGAAATAAAAAAACAAAACAAAACAAAACACACACACAAACACACAAACACAAAAAACAACGTCAAACAGGATATTATACTATTCTATGACGGGTGGTCACCGTGGCCTGCTACCACTCCGAAGTCCGACAAGTATTTTTCTTCAGCTTGAATCTTTTGGGAAAGGGAGCGGGTGGAGTTGATGATTTATTTCAGATAGCAGCTCTTATAGTATGACGAAGGTGTACAACTGCGCTTACAGAATCGCTAACCACCCTGTTATCTGCAGGTATTCTTCAACATCAAGCAAATACGAAGCATTCCTTGAATGATATAAACCAAGTGAGACGCTTAACAACAATGTGTCGATTTGTGTTCGCGGTTGGGGGATGACTGATGCCGAATATCCTCGACCACGGAGCAAAGCGATCGAACGAAGAAAGGTTGTTGAGTTTCAAACGTGAAGGATAGAATAAAAAAGCCGGGGGGGGGGGAGGGAGTAGGACCCGTTTTTGCTGCCCATGTCTCTGTATTATTAGTCTAATCTACCGTTCCTCCAATTAACCGCACAAAAATTGTTTTCAAACAATATCGCAGAAATATATCCTTATGACTTGAATGAAAGTTTTAGGGGAGTTGAACCTTCACTTAGAGTACGAACCATCCCGTTTTTTATTTTGCGAGCGAGCGAAGCGAGCGAGCTGAAATTCCACTTTCTAGCTATAAAAAGAAATTTTAGTATACTCAAGCAGTATAAGATGTTTGACTAATTCAGCACCTCGCTGGTCCAATTATTACTTTCCTAAACCACCCTATAACAAATATTACAAGCGAGGGAGGGGAGATAGGGGAAAACACACTCCTTTAGTGATGAAGTGTTATTTTGTAATCAAAATCCACTATAGGTCTATAAAATATCTAAATTACATATCGAGTGAGCGCAGCGAGTGAGGAATACATCTTGATAGCCTCGAGTCAAAGATATCTAAATAGTTAAGATCACCTAAATGCCAAATATGATGCTTTTTTGGTGCACTGCTTGCCATCTAAAACCATTTTGTTTCGATGGGCGAGCGACGCGAGCTACCGACAAAACTTTGTTTCTTAAGTTAAACGTAGAATTTCCAGCAAAATGAATTAGATGAATTTTATGCTGTACCATTTCCCTATATTCCAGAAAAGCTTTACGTCTCGCTGCAAAAAATATTACAATATTTGGATATGTTGCTGAGTGAATAAGAGTACTTGCTTCCTGGTCTTGTTTCTATGAGCGAGCGGAGCGAGCGAGCGAGCGAGAAAGGGCTATCTTTTTTAATACTGAGACATCTACGTTCTAGTGCACTGTTAGTCCGATTTTATGATTTTCATAACGTACATTTTATCCGTATCCTCCTTTCTCAAATTTGGTAAGTAAGGAATAGGCCACTGGTCAGAGGCCATTATTTAATGAAAATTTCTTTGTTATGGGTCTTCTTCCCGTTCGACTCCTTATATTTTAATAGTACATGTATAACATTGGATAGAAAGACAAGATGCAAACCAGTTTCATTTCATAATGAACCCTGATGAAAACAGTAACTTTCATTGGTTAAAATAACAAAAGATATTAAATGCAAGTAGAACAATGATAGCAAACTATTTGATAGAAAGACAAGATACAACCAAATTGCTTTTATAAAGATAGTATAGTAAAGCTGACAGCTTTTTCCTTTTCCGTTCCGTTTAAAAAATAAATTCTTTGCTCTTTGTTCTCTTTGTCTTTGTCTTTACTTATGTTTTTTTTTCCGAGGATTATAGGAGGCTATGATATTTTTCATGTTTTTCATGGTGAATTATTGGGGGGTTGCTTGTACAGGCCATCCCCACTGACCAAAATATTGGGGGATATATCCCCCCCCCCCCCCGGGATCGACACCCCTGCTTAACAATGCATAAAGGAATTATTTGAGTGAATTTAAGTCTATTTTGATGTCGAAATGATACTTCCATCGTCAAAATAATCCATGAGGGCAAAATTTTCCGATGGGTCTAGCAAATATTGTAAATCTGATATCTAAAATTGACATTAAAAAATAATAGTACATTGTACTGTAGTACATCTCCATTGAAGAGAACTGTTGCTGGGCCTTGTGCCACGGGCGTCCTTGGATGGCGTGTGGACTCTATAAATTTCCACTATTATTATCATTATTTTTTGCTCGCCCGTTTCTCTCCCTCGTTGTATTTATAAACAGGGTCAGCGACACAACAAAAATTATTACCAGGCAGGTACAAACAAATACTACTACTACTACTACTACTAATAATAATAATAATAATAATACTAATAATAAAGATCATAATTTTGAATATGTCATTCACATTATGTCATAGGGCTGCAGTGCATGTTGATGAAAAAATAAACCGGTTTTTTTTTTCATAACAAGATTTTTGGCTTGCTATCTCCGCTAGGCCAACAATGTGTTAAGATGACAAAATAATATTTCTTTCTAAGGAAGAAGTTTCAAAAGTGTCTATTATCAGCTCGCTGGCTTTACTCGCTCACAAAATTTCAAAATAATGTGGTTCATAATAATAATAAAAAAGGGCGAAGCGTAATCCCAGTCGCCCCCCCCCCTCCTCCTACAAAGAAAACACATGGGCCGCGACGCGACAAGAAGTCCCTTAGCGGAAAATTTTCAAAAATGGGTTTTCACCACCATTTTGTAGTATATATACTGCAGAATCTGTACATGCATACGGATTTCCAAAATTCCATGCCTAAGTGGCTAAATCGATGAATTAAAAAAAACATGTTTTTGGCTCCCCGCGCGCTATTCTGCGCGTGAAAGGTTAAACAATATATAGTCAATCCCTGATACCATTTTTGTCAAGATTCCTAACATGCTTAAAAGGCTACTCAAACTATTCTCCTAGTACCATGACGGACACTTACATTATATAATAGAGAGACTTTTATTTTCCTTGTTATCTTTGTCTTATCTGAACCCTATAATATCTCAAAATCACTTTGAAATGACCTTGAAATGACCTTGTATACGTCCGTGAGACGGCCTTGAAATTGGCTTTTAAATTGCTTGCATTTTCAATCACAATTAAGCTGAAATCTAAGTTTTGCTTTTATTTCATAAACATAATTATATCATTTAGAGAGATATGAATAGATAATAAATCTATTCTGTAGCGATTATAAAAGATTACATTATGTAAAAATTATAGATTAGGTGAGGGGTCATATTTCAGGGGCGTCACTGTATCCAGAGAGGAAGGGGCGGTATCATCTTTGCTCACCATAATTCTTTCTGAAATAAATACTTTTGTCATTAATTGAATTTTCTATCACAAATCTACGAAAATAAAGTGGTGATTGCTTATTATGTTCATATTAAAAGGGGGATAAAGAGAAAAAGAATCATAGAGGAGTCAGAGTTCATCATGGACGGATCCAAGGAGGATGGGGGCGAAATCCCCTTTGTTCACCATATATTTTTCATTAAACATCTATATGTCTAAAAGTGAATTTTGGAGCAAAAATGTTATCTTAAATCAGCCTAGCGGTTGTGAGCACGCGAAGCGTGCGAATCACTTACCGAGCGCGGAAAGCGCTCCCTAGGGGGGGGGGGGGGGGGGCGGGGAGGGGGGAGTTTGCCCAGAAGCTCCGACGTTTCTTTGTCATTGTTCCTTGTCTCCTCCCGCTCTTTTTACGTTCTCTTACTTTTTTCTTTTCTCGCTCATGCTTTTTTTCTTCCTTTTTTTTTTCTGTCTTTTCTTTTCTTTTCTTTTTTTTTTTTTTGGGGGGGGGACTTTTTTTTTTTGGGGGGGGGGGGCGCGACCGCCCCCATGCCCCCCCCCCCCGGCCATGCGCCTGTCTTGAATTCACCTTTAATTGTAGTGGTCTTTTTGGGGAAGGGGTTGGGTATTCTCAGAATTTTTAATGCCCCTCCCCTTTTTAAGCATCTCTAGTTTTCTTGTCTTTTCTCTGCTTCACCGTTCTTATCTTTAATTTCTCCAGCTCTCCATCAGCTCCCTCGGTTGCTTTCTCTCTTTCTCTCTCTCTCTCTCTCTTTTAACCTCTCTTGTTGCTTTCACTCACCTTCTTATCATGCATATGCTTATTTCAAGTGTGTGCCTAAATTGTGTTAAACTGTCTCATATCACTTCATCGTTCATTTTATTAACTCCAATTTGTATATTGTATTTCCACTGCCAGTGGGAGACCAATTTTCTTTTTTTTTCCCCCTGCAAATATGGATCAATAAAAGATACGAACTGTGAACTTTGAAATACATAATAGGCCAGTACAACATGGAATGAAATAAAATTGTCCTTAATTGCACTTGTCATACTAGTAACTTTTATTCAAAAGAAGAGTTGACATACGATCTACTTCAAATTAGGAATTTAAATCCGACTGGATTGGTGCTCTTTATTAAGCTGTTGTCTGAAACTGTTAAATACTTTCGATTTCAAATAAATTTAAGAATAGAGAGTGTTTGTTCTTTCTTCCTCATATTCATCATTTCCTTTCCTTTCTAAAATAAGCTAAAATTACGTGCCCCAAAATATCTCTTAAAATCTACCATTATTTTCCTTTACATGGTTAAACAAATGAACTTACAAAGTTTAGCTAGTAGTTTTTTTTTTTTTTTTTTGTTAGTTAAGATACAAAGAAGCAATTCACTCTAAGTTTAGACCATTGCACATGTGACCTAATTTATTAGAAAAAAAAATCCTATATGACATTTAACAATCTTATTTTTAATCCAATGATTGCAAATTTGTTAGTTTTAAATTCACTTTTCAAGTCGTCTTCTTTTACAGGCATACAAGCCTAGCAAATATTTAGAATTAAATATTATCTATGAAATAGAGGTAATATCATCCTGAAAGTGAAATTGCTCCTATTGAAACATATGTTGTCATAAGTTCTAAGGGCACTTGTCACCCAAATTATGAAGATACAAAAAACACCTTTTTTCAGACTTTTGTTCATTAAAGTAGTAGCGATATCGCTTCCCCATAACTTCAACTGTAGCACACCTGGATAATGTCAGTCAGTTCCCACATAATGTAGAGGTAATGTTCAGCTTTGGTAAGTTCATTCACCCACTGAAAGGATGTGATCATAGACCGCATGGAGGCATCCAAAGTTCCAAACACTACTGGTTCTAGTGACATCCAGGACAGCCATACCCATGTTCATTTTGTAGGATCTCCATCACTGTGAAGTTCATCCTGGGTTGATGCGAAGGAAACCAACTTCAGTGATTGTTTCAAGATCTCATATCACCTCTGCTTCCTCCTCTGATATGAATGCAATACCGTGACCTGACATTTCCAGCATCGTTGAATTAAATGCGTTTATCATGCCCTTCCCCTCTCCTTCCAAATTTTCCTCAGAAGATAAAGTCCAACATTCCTGTATTGGCCTAGAGATGACAATGACGATAGGGAAGAGCATGACCTTAGCTGTTCCGTATCAATAGCCTGTAAAAAAAAAAAAAAAAAAAAAAAAAGGAAGGAAGATAAAATCCCTTGTAATGATACATGAAATGGCATTAGAAGCAGCCAACCGCTTAGATGCATCACAATGAAATACAGACTTATTGTTTTAGAACAGCTGAAGTAGAGATGGCAATGACGATAGGGAAGAGCATGACCTTAGCTGTTCCGTATCAATAGCCTGTAAAAAAAAAAAAAAAAGGAAGATAAAATCCCTTGTAATGATACATGAAATGGCATTAGAAGCAGCCAACCGCTTAGATGCATCACAATGAAATACAGACTTATTGTTTTAGAACAGCTGAAGTACACCAACAGCATTAATCTAAAAGTAATTTAACTAAATATTCAAGTATGCCTCACAACTGAAATTCATTTTGTACTTCAATTGCTCTATAAAAAAAAGTCTACAGAGACAATGCACTCACTGAAGACAATCCAGCAATACAAAATGGGAAGGGTTTGGGGGAGGCATTGCATGCTAATAATGATCTGCCCCCTCCCATCCTCCTCGGTTATAAGCTAACAATGCAGTGCCCCCCTCCCCAAATCCAGTTCAGCTTCATCTCTTGCTATTTCTTTATTTTTTTTTTTCAAAACCAAGTCTGTGCCTACAGGGTGGTGAAACATAAATGGTTATTTGTAATTTCATACTTATCCAGAGCCCGAGCTAGGGCAAGGTCCTAATCTGGCCCTAATTTTAGCTAGACTATAGCCTAAAGATCTAGGCCTAACTTTATTTTATCATCTATGTGTAGGAAATACATTGTACTATAAATAAAACATAGCTGCTCAAATTTTCTGACGAATTCCTGACCGGTAAAGTTCAGCATGGGAAAATTGAGGCCTCAAATATGAATCAACAAATTAAAGAGATTGGTAGAAGCAAGTCTGACGTTAAGATCTAGTCCCATGATTGTAGTGGAATAAATTTGCACAAACGACAAGAAATTTGAAAAGCGGTAGGGGCCTAAGGCATATCGTGCATTCATCTGCTATTAACTAGCGGCAAATAACGTTCCGACATTATGACACATCGTCGCTTTTTCTTGTGAATTTGATATTGTTCTTACACAAATTTTACTGAGATTTTCGGCACAATTTGACTCTAAGATATGAAGATTAAACTTAGGTCAGCCATTAGAGGAATACGAAAGGAAAAGCTTGTCAATTTCAAATGAATGTTAGGTGCGCGGAGTTATAGGGCCCCTCATCATGCAACATGAGCTTACGACTACGAGTGTGACTGCAAAGTCTACGACTACAGTACGACACTAACAGTTAGAATCCAGGCCGACATGTAGTTACATCTTGCCTTGGTTTAAAGAAATTGCCCAACTGATGAAATAAATAATCAGAGATTATACAGTAATATGAAAAAGAAATAACAGAGGAAGGAAATTTCATAAAACAACGTTAAATGTCGAAATTAACAGTTAACACTAACTTATCTTTGAAACTATGCATGTTCCATGCAGCCTTGCAGTTGCAGGGCACAACACGAAAAAAGGTAGATAATCACCTATTAAAACTGAATTAAATGCACGAAATGCCTTTAAAACCCGTAATTTCTACTGGAACAAACTGTTTGAAGAAATTATAATAATGCTCTTACCGATTCATCCATGATTTGATCATCAGCTAGAACCAGATTTATCGACGGACTAGAGTCACTGTTCCGGTATTTTTCTTCTGCACGTGTGTTTTGTGTTGGTTGTTTGTTTTTTTTTTCAGTGCGCACGTTTGATATGCGCTGGCTTTAGCGCGGTTTTACTGTGTAAGCCATTTGGAGAGCTAAGGGCCCTTTGTCGCGTCGCGGCCCATATTAAACAGATGCTCCTAAATATTCCATCAAAAATGAAAATCTACATCTCAGGTAATGTTTCCCGAATTATTCCGATTAATTTTGTATTTTCTTTGCCTCATGACTTTTTTCTCTTATTACGTGAAGCGGGTAATCATTTAAGACTAAAAGATCATCCGAATATTCGATACAGTCAGCATTAATCCCACTAATTTACCAATTAGTAGAAACGAGACATCTTGATGAGATATTTCTCTCTTTTATGAATCTCTGGGGACATTGGGCCGGAATGCCCCCCTCGCACTTACAAGGGTCCAAAAACGTCAGCCGCAAACTGACCCAGCACTTATTAGGACGTCTGACTTCTGCGAAGGAGATCACCCCGTGATTCGTTTAGAATTCCTTTGTTCTTTATCATTCATTCCTATATCTCTCACCGTTTTTTCCCCTCATTTTTCAAATATTATGCCTGCTTCATTATAATCCTCTATCGTGTAAGTGACTGCTTCCCATTTTTAAAAGACACACTCATAATGTCAGAATTGTCTATAATTTTCATAGGGCGTCTATTATGGAAGATAGATTTACACTCGTGCATTGTGTCATGACAATGAGGAATATCTCGCCTGTGTTTACTCCATTCTCACGCATTTGATATTCCATTGTTAAGCACGTTGGCTTCGATGCTTTGTCTCAGGTGCTACGATCTTTAAAAAAAAATCAATTGAAAGTTGACATGTCTGTGGTCCCCGTGTGATCTTTGTTATTCTGGGGTTCGTTATTCCGAAACTGACAAACGAAGGACTCTTATTTCATTTTCGAACAAACGAACCTTCCGAAAATGAACCTTATTTGGTTTTCAGATGAACAAACCTTTTTTTTTTTTTTCATTTGGGGATCATTGAACTAAGAACCTTTGGAGTAATGAACCTTTCTCCATTTTCGGACGTACGAACCTTCGGAATACCGAACCACCGGAATAACGAACCTTCGGAACTACGAACCTTCGGAATAAACGAACCTCTAAATGACGAGTTATAACCATGATCCCCGAGTTGAATCCCGGATGGGTTGCGATTTCTCTTTTTTTTTTCTTCTTATTTTATGAAAACCCGGGCCATCCGCATCCTTATAAAGAACAGATCAGCTACCTACTTCATCTGCTATGCTGAATTATTAGAATACCAGTGTTTTTAAATCTCTTTTAATTTTTTGTCTTTTTTAGGGGGGGGGGGTCAATTTTTTTTTAAATTTCCGATGGGTGGGAGTAATTATTTCACCTACAGGCGAATCAAGTAGTCAAGGTTAAAAGCTCGTCCAAGTGGGTGCGGACTTATGAATCACGACGTGAGCATGACTGTGGTGGGGCATATTTGTATTATTTCGCAGTGATTCAAAATCGCATTTAAGTACTTTAAATCAAGTAGAAACAAATGTATTGAGTAAGTAAGTTTAAGCCTACTTTAACATTTGTCTTGCAAATCGTCGGAAGCTTAGAGCTGTAAATAAGAATAAAACACTCACAATTACCGTCTATATATCGTTACCTTTGAATATTGTTCAAGAAGACTGGAATGTATAATCATGATTTAAGAAATAGTTCCGTCCCATACAGAATATACGTAAAATGAGACGAATTTGCATGCATGCATTCATTAATTTTATTGAAAAAATGGACAATGCTGCCGTTGTCTAATCAAGAGAAAGTATAATGTCTTTTAGGGAATCGTCTCACCTAAATCACAAAAAAAAATCACAAAATAGCGCCTTGATGACGTTACGATGACCTGATGACCCTGAAATCCCTGCTGGAACTTGTCCTCTATTGCCCTGACTACTAGCGAACATTTCATGAAAATTGAATGACTTAATTTTGAGTTATCAGTGTAGCAAAAATGGTGGAAGAATAAAAAGAAGGAGACATTTGAATTCGGTAGTTTGAATACCCTTCTTTAGAAAAAAAAAAATAGCTAGAACATATTCGATGCGCCGCGAAAATCGAGGAGTAATAAAGATGGTATTGGGGAAGACTGGAATGTATGATCCTCATTTAAGAAAGTGTGCCGTCCCATGTGCAGATAATACACGTAAAAGGGGACATTGAAGGCATTCACTTATTGCAAAATTGGACTATAATGCCATTGTCAAAAATATATATAAAAAACGCCTGATAGGGAACTGTCTCAGCTACAGCATAAAGAAATCTTGGAGAAAAATTGACAACCATAAGCAGATAATATCCTGAATGGAATACAGGAAATGTGACGCCATAAATTGAAAATTGATTTTTCGATTTGGGATGAGAGTATAACGAGAGTATGACGACTTTCTAATCATGAAAGGGCAATTTCTCTTTTATAAATTCAAATCTAGAAGTCATAAACTTTCAGAGCATGTAAAGAAAAATGGAGTATCTCCACCCTTTCTAAGGAGCTCTGACGGTATATGAATAGATGAAATTGTGACGAAATCAAAGGGTGATCTATCATGACAGACCACCTAAACAAAAAAGACAAATATGTGCTCGCTTTTTGTATTGAACTTAGCGATAGCATATCGATATTTAGAGTAACCTGTTCTATGCCGACTGGTATCTGTCGAACTGGGCTACATAAATTTTCAACCCCAAAAAATGTCTGTCAAAAGTTGGGATTCTGCCATTTCAACTTTTGGGAGGTTCATACATGGCACAACACGTTAAGTATGACATGAGTGTCGAATTGTGCGTACGGTATTGCGGACAACAGAAGCTGCACGTATTCTTCAATTAGAAGCAAATACCATGCATTTGTCGGATGTCACAAATCAGGTGAGACGTTCTGCGGGAATGTTGGGTAGTAACTATCCAAAGTGACAGTAAAACAACAGCGCACAAATAATATCAGTATACTGCTTTCTCTAAACTCCTAGCCTTTTGTCGTATGTGAGTCAGCGTTACCTCACCAAGCTGTTATGCTTTCGTTTGTTTTTGTGTGGTTAATAGACATTGGTGACATTGTTATGATTTTAGAAAAAAGTATCATCTTGTTACTTTAAAATTGGACAAACAAAAGGGTTATAGTGTAAAATTTCCATTTTGTAGTTGCAAAGTGTAGCATCCACAGAAAGTATTTCTAAATATTAGAAATGTGAACAAATGTTTGAAAAATATACTGGGGCGGTTGCACAGACCAGACGTAAGGAGTGTGCATGCGCGAATTGCTCAACGGACCGTAGTGTGTGCATTGGTTTATCATACGGTGGAAGGCAGATAACGCTAATTTTTAATTCATGCAAACGGTCCTCTTAATTTAACGTCACTCACGACGAAAATTAATAAAATCCCGGTTTGTGTCTAACTTACCCATTTTTCTTTCATTCCGAACTATGACTGATTTCAGGGTGTTTAATAAAAGTAATCATGCACTTGTTTCATCTAAGTTTGACATTTTTAAACCAATGAGCTACTCACAAGGCTAGCCAATAACTTAATGTTCAAGATATACTGGAGTTCAGGTCATGACTGCAACCTGAAGGAAAATGTTTTTTTTTAAATTGCATTAGGCCCTATTTCTTGTGTCAGTTCTAACTGGTTTGCTGGTGGTTGAATAGTTTACTCCATTTTTAAACACGGATGTCCAGTTTGAGACTTACGGATTGTGGAGTTGAAGAGAAATTGGCAACTGCACCGAAGGTACCGCGTTGTCCACAGAAACAAGCATGTGAGACGATACATAAATTTGGCGTGCATGAATTGCCCAAAAACTTATTTCCAGGTATTCGAAGAGCAAACCTACCCTATGATCATGATGATTATAACTGAAAAGAACAAAATGAGAAAGCTCTGAATTTATCTAACACATTCCTAGTCACCCCCAAGCCCCCTCTACAATATGCCCTCCAAGAGCGAGTGGAAAGGAGTAGGGAGAGCGGGGTGAGGGGTTTCGGGCGAACTGCTACACCAACTGTAACTAGGAAAGTCAAAGTTTGAATCCTGCGAAAGGCCTCAAATGTCAATGATAGAAAAAAAACAACAACAACTACATTCTCGGCTATCAGTACTGGGATTTTATTTGTACTTTTTTGGACCATTTTTTATCTATCCCCCCCCCTCCATTTATACTCAGAAATTTCGTAAGTACACCACCTGGCTATCTTATCATGACCATAATAATTCGCAACAATATTCGTAGCGACAAATATTAACATTTTTACTTTGCAAACATTTACTGGTTGTTGTTGTTGTTTTTTTCTTTTCTTTTCTTTTTTTTTACTAGCGGGTGAACGGTGACATCTTGGCCCAGTTGATCGCAATTACTTTGCTTGTATCTAAGAAAAATGAACGTTTATCAGTTATAATCCATTAAACATTTCTTTAAAATTATCGGTGGGTCTACATGAAAATTAAAAGAGCCATATCGGTCCATTCTTTTTTTTACAAATCAGTCTTGCTGCTTCAGACAAATTCTGTGTAACCCAAGAAAAAAAAATGTTTAGATATCATGGCAAATTATTCATTTTGCCCAAACTCGTGGTTGAAATTTACAACGAAGTCATTATGCCATCCAATATTTGATTAAAGTAAAGGCATGCATCCTAAAGTCAACTTTACCAGTAACTCTTAAGCAAGTTCTTTTTGTTGCTTTTTAGTGATTGATTTTATTTCAACATTCACAGCACTCAACTGGGACAACAACAAGGAGGGATAGGGTGCTTTTAGCATTTTCAAGAGTGGTGTGGTGTTGTTTCTCCTCAGTGTCCCAATTCATCGCTATAATGTTCCCAGTTCACTTATTCTGTTCAACTTCAGCCAGTTCAAGTACCTTAGTTTAAAGATTATTTGTATGAAAACTAAAGTAATAGCAGAGGCGTCGATCCATTTTTCGGATTGGGGGGAGGGGCAAGACGACCAAGCGGAGATGAACCCACGGCTACTGATATATACCTATATATATATATATATATATATATATATGACCATATGTGTACACACACACACATACATACACACACACACACACACACACATATATATATATATATATATATATATATATGTATATATATTGAAAATGCTTCACGTTGATAAAGGCCTATGTTATAGGCCTATATCAACGTGAAGCATTTTCAATTTGGGAAAATTATGCATTTTGCTAGATTGTGAACCATCCTGCTTTTCTTTTAATTTCGCGAGCGAGCGAGCAAAAAATAACAAATTTGTTCTTATGAGAGACGTATTTAGTTATGAAAATACACTGTAGACATATATGATACCTAAAAAATATGGTTACCTCGGAGTCAAATATGAACTCTACTTTGTCACATCGCTGGTCCATTGTTGTTGACCCCCCCCCCCCCCCACACACACACACACACTCCTTTTTTTTAATATTACGAGCGAGCGAAGCGAGCGAGGAAGCACACACTGTTTTTGATGGTTGAAGTAGTAACCTCTTCGGCAAATTACACTATGAGCCCATGAAACATACATTATCTATTCGGTCTCATCTCACTGAATTCGTTTGCTTTTCAAAACCATTACTATCAAACGAGCGAGCGCAGCCAAGCGAGGAAAAAATATACCCTTTTCCATATGATGGAAGTGTTATTTCGTCATCATGATTATATGATAATGTGATAATAATGTGATATGCGCTATACAAGAACAGTATACAATTATTGTAATTATCATCAGAATACATTATAAACCTGTCATGCCTGTATATCGAAATAATACATCCGATCACCTGTGTGCCGAATATGACACTGTTTTAGCTACCTCGCTTGCAGTCCGAATTCATTCTGTTTCTACCATAGTGAGCAAAGTCAACAACCGATCCTGGCAAAATTGTAGGGATTCGTCCAAAAAAATTTGTCAACCACCTCGCTGCCCAAATATAATGATATGTTGGAATCTCGCTGCTATAATAAGCTATTTGCTGCCAGAAATCATCTTGCATCTAGCTTTTACCAGCAAGAGTAGCGAGCGAGCTAACGAAAAATATGGTTTTTTTTTATATCTAGGGCTTTATCTCCTGAAAGTGTATCTATCTTAGGTCAACTGCCCCCTCGATTTCTTGGAGTGACATCTTGTTTGGTTATATTACTTTCTATGAGTAGAAGAATGGTATAACATTAGACAGAAACACAAGATGTAAACCAATTTCCTTTCATAAGAATAGTAATTATCATCGGCATTGGTTAAGATACTTAAATGCAAGCTTTCATTTCACTTCCTTCCTTTTCCTTATATTTCTCTTTCTTTTTTCTTTCTTTTTTTTGGTTCGGAAATTATTGGGGGGGGGGAAATGATATCTTTGCCCCCCCCCCCCCCGCCCCCAGGATCGACGCCTCTGAGTGATACATACCTTATTCAATATATATATATAGTAGCCTATCATTGATATTATTAAGCGTATGAAAAAAATATGGAGGCTACCAGTGATCTTTCAGAGATTGCAAAACACCTACCCATTTCAGCCCGCTCTCCCCTACGGTCTTATGAAGAAAACCTTCTTCCGCCACCCCGCTGGTGTCATTTTAAAGAGATTTCATAAATACGTTAACTCTTTCACTATCATTCAAAACAAGTGCGTAATGAAATGTTACATCTTTTATTCAAAGTTTAGATTTTCTTATCTAAGAAATGTTATTCAGAAAACAATTACTCAGGGATTTTTTGTTCTCTTGAATTTTTATCACTACATTCATGAATTGCTCCTTTGCCAAAAAAAAAAAAAGAGAAAAATTCAAATCCTTCTCCTGAACATCTTAACTCATCTTGCAGGAGTTCAAGTTGTTATAAATTGCACAGACCTTTTGTTTTCAAAACTTCAATTTTCTACCTGTTATTTACGTTTTTATTGAGAATAAGCTCAATTCCACTCAAAAATTGCACCTGATCGTTCAATTTCAATCTTAAAACAAGCAAAAGCTCAAATTTCGTGACTCATAGGGGAAAAAATGGGTAGCCTACTCGTCTTGGCTATTTCCCAATTGTGAAGCCATGGAGAAACTAGATTAGGTATTTGTTCATAGTTTCGTTATGTTGAAAACTCAAATGCTCGTTTCTAAGGTTTGCCTGAAACTTAAATGAACTATACCCAAGTAGTTACTCGTTCTAGTTCAAACATGTCAAAGGTATCAATTTCTTCTATATCGACACAATTGAGGAACTTACAATGACTGCTTATTCCCGCAGAAGATGGAATTTAGAATTCCTGCCTTAACTTTAAAAGACCTTATTTTCAAAAACTAACTGACTGCCTTCATGCAAATAGAATATTCTCAAATCTTGTGAAAAGTATCTCTTTGCAACCATACAACACAAGTAGATGACAAAAGAAAAACAAAATGTGGATCACGCTCCTCTCTCCGTCTCTCTATTTCGCAAGCACAGTGTCAATTTCAATCTCTTTTGTTTCAGGCCATATGAATTGCAGTGCTCCATTCCTTCCTAAACATACCACCGTTCATCACGATCTTCGTCTGAATTATAACTTCGGTGACAGAGTGACAGTAACGTGTGATGCTAATGATGATGTCTTTATTCTTCAGTGTCACAACAAAGGGCTGTGGAGTGGACCGGATGTAACGTGTCCTGAACCAGTTATCGAAGGTACCAGACATATTTCTCTTGTGATTTAAGATCATCTTTATCGTGAAAATAAGGTTTATCTCGCCTCTTGAGTATGTGTTGGTTTATGATCAAGACTTGTATAGGAAAGTGATTATACCTCAGAAAGAAATTTTCTCATTATTTTCAATTCTGCATTCTACTATAACTTTTCCAATACTGCAGGCAATTGGAATTGCAGCGCCCCTTACGTTTCTAAACAAGCCACGATTCAAGATCTACGTCTCAGCTATAACTTTGGTGACAGAGTGACTGTAACGTGTGATGCCAATGGTGACAGCTTCATCCTTCAATGTCATAACAATGGACTCTGGAATGGATCTGTTGTATCGTGTCCTGAGCTAAGTACGTACCACATAATTATGCTTTTAGATGCATGATATAAGAAAGACGTCGTAACTGATCTCGCTAATCTTATACATTTCTGATAATGATATGTTTTTTTCACCAAAAAAAAGTTTCCTTTTCTCCTTGCAGTTCTTCCCTCCCATGCCTTCTGTGCTGCCCCCGCAGTGCCTCCTGATTCAACCATTCAGAATCTTCGTCTCTCATACAAAGACGGTGATACCTTAAATGTGACTTGTAACAGTGGTCCTGATTGGTTCGATCTGACTTGCAATGACGGAATATGGAGTGGGCAGAACATAGTGTGCCCGGATCCAGTGTTAGGTATTAATACAGATTCTCTTATTATAGATTTAAAAAAAGTGGGAATGTCCTTTCAACTGGTAAACCGTCAATATAAAGTATATCTCGGGAAAAGGAATAATGATAGCACCTTTTGCATTTTCAATTGACGACACTGCTGCTTTTGTAATACCCATGCCGTCCTGGTACTTTAAATTGTGTATTTCATACACTAGTATAAGATTTTATTTATATTTGAATCCTATTTTGTGCCATAATTCTATTAGAAATTTACATTAACTGAATAAATGTAGGAAAGTAGATTTTTGATTATCGGCAAATCTAAATAATACGGGCATAATTGCCAAATTATATCACCCTCGGCTCCAGCTTCGGGTGATATGAATCCAATGGGGTCAATATATAAGTCTCTTTCTCCGAAATGCCAGTCAATACTATTATTGCCATTGTTATTATCATTATCTACACGACATCTCCAGCAAGTTCATAACAAATAATTCTCAAAATTGCTCTAATTTTCGAGTCATTGAATTCCGCAGATCTCGGCGTTTCCATCCTGAGTTCCGGTACTGTTTTACATTTCCGTTACAGCAAGAAAATGCAAGCTCTAAAAGGCAACGCAACATGATTCACAAAATTCGCCAATTTCATCGATCTCGAACGCGTATTTAAACCAAGTGTGATTGTCGTGCAAGTTTAAAAATTCTTGGACGCGAAAAAAAAAAACAAATGCATAATATCACAGTTATGGACTTGACTGTTTGATGGACTTTTTTTCTAAATTGAGTCGATATGATTTTTGAAAAAAAAAGACCTATGTCTTGTATTACATATCTGCTTTCAATGCCATGTCTACAGAATGCAATTCACCAATCATACCAACCGTCTCATCCACTGATAATGTAAAGCCTCGCTACAAGATTGGTGACGAAGTGAACGTGACGTGTAACGACGGTTCTGATTGGTTCATTTGGGAATGTCATAGAGATGGTCTTTGGCGTGGAATGGCTATTCGGTGTTCAGTGAATATTCTGCCATCCACAGGTAAATTTACAATTCCAATATTACATGAAAACTAATACTAGTTAATAACAATCAATAAATTCGTTTTATTTTTTGACTAAGGGTGCAATTTATTGTAAACATGTACAGATGATATTTTGTTACGATATAATGAGAAATTAAACAATGATTTGATTTTTAGTGATTTTGATAATGGTGACGATTAATTGTGATAGGAAAAGTAATGCTATATAGCACTATTACCATCAAGGTAATGACGTCTGTGGCACTCATTACATTTCACCTCACTGCAGTCATAAAGTGAAAACAAAGTGTAGAAATAATCTTACAAATAAACACAAACCAAAAAATAAGTTCCCCCTAAAACATATCCCTGTATTTTTTTCGATCAGGAACCTTTGATGAAATCTGAATACAGATTTATGTAGCCACACTTCTCAGCTACATTTCCGGAAAAATTCCGGGCAAAACTTTCAGTCACGCTTCAGTGAACACGACAAATATGCAAAATTTCATATTTTGAAGTTCACAAGCCTCGTGTCCTGACTTTGATGTTGTGATATCGGAACATACGTCAATTTTTTCTGCGTATCCTTTAGTTTCTGACCCAAGGGAGATATGTGCCAAATTTCATGAAAAAAAAAAAAAAAACTCGCAATAGATTGAGCAATAATCATCGATGAAAATAGGCCAGATATCATTGTTAAAGGTTCCCTCGACTTGACTTTATGTACAGCTAGGGAGCATAATTTGGCCTATTTCCATCAATGATTATTGTTCATTCTACTGGAAGTTATTTCATGAAAATTAGCACATAACTTTAAGAGGTCATAATCTAACAGGATCTTGCACCAAATTAATTATCCGATGCGGCATGGAGCAGGGACAAAGTCCTTAGCTTTCATCTCATTTGCATAATTTTCTCGTCTCATTTGCTCCCTGAAGCATAAGAGGTCGGGATTTCGACGAAAATCAAATCAGATAAAATCACCAACAAGTCTTATCATGGTTATCCACATTAAACAATGGAGTTTTGCTCCATGTGTAAAAAAAGTAGCTTTCCCAGTCGCAAGCCCTTACTGAAGCGTGAACTTTCCATCAAAATGCCATGAGATTATTGATACATTTACACCAGTCATAAAACATGCTAAAAATGTTTTGAATAAGATTTTGTAGTGCACAAAAATGAGGCAATAATTACTGAATAATTTCACCGTGGTAATATTTTTTTTTAAATTATGTGTTCATTCAGCCTTGAAATGATAGGTATCAATTGCAAAAGTTGCAAGCACCCTTCCAAAACATGAATTACTCTGCATTACATCAAATTCACCGCGCAAAATATGTCGAAAATGCAGTTTGTGCCATGTTCTTGCTCACTCAAGCATGAAATTTGGTGCACAAATCATTTGGCATGTCTGGTACCAAATAAATGTTATGTTGCATGCCTACAAACGCATAAAACTAAAAGTATATTTCGATATCACATCATCAAAGTCAAGACACGATGCTTTAATATGAAATTTAGAAAAAAAAATGACAATTTTGCATATTTGTCGAGTTCACTGAAGCGTGACTCAAAGTTTTGCCCTGATTTTTTTCAGGAAATGTGGCTGAGAAGTGTCGCTCTATACATCTGTATTTAGATTTCATCAAAAGTTCGTGATTAAAAAAAATACAGGTATATGTTTTAGGGGAAACTTATTTTGTGTTTTGTGTTTAGGTTATTTTCAAACCACCCTCAATGCTTAATCATTGTGGTGTGACAACAATCAAGAAACAGCAAATGAAAAAAAGAAAGAAAGACGGATTTTGTTCAACATGCCCTCAGTCATTTTTTGCGCATGGATGTATAAATTCAGTTTATTCCAGTTCAAAGATCAGGAATATCCTGCTAGCAAGGGGGTGGGGGGGGGGTAGGAAAACATGCACATGAGTGCCGTTAAAGAAAATTGACATAGAATTGAGATTGCAAATTAACATATTGATCGAAATTCTATTGGATTATTTTATTTTTTCAAAACTACAATAATTTAATGGCTACATTTTCAACCCTCTTTTTAAAAGCGCATGGAGACACTGCGGTAGTGATATGAGCTATATATACACTGTAGTATTATTATTATTATTACATTAACTATTTAGTCATATTTAATGCGTGTTGAAACCAAAACGAAAACCTAAACTTTATACTGGTATTTATAACAGAGCAAAAATATCTTTCGACGAAGCGTTTTGCACAATCCACCAATGAACGTGATGGAAGGGATTACTTAATAACTGGCCTTCTGGTTATAGCTGTGATTTTGTTCATCCTTGTCCTGATGTGTATGGCAGTGTTCTTCATCTTCATGAGGAAGTAAGTAATATGTAGCATGTATAATGTCAGTAGGGTGCTTTTCTTGATAACTTTCAAGAACCCCCCCCCCACACACACACAAATCTCTTGCAATAGACATGATAGAAGGTACAGGTGTTAGCTCTGTTTTTAACATAACAGACAGCATGGTCAGAGCTTTTACTGTAAAAAAATTATTTCATATTTTAACGGGAAATTTACTGGCAGTGGCAACACCCTGAGTGTTCGTTATTACATATCAACCTGGGTTCCTATCCTATTCTAACTCATCTTTAGCCTGAGAAATACGTGTACCATACTCGTATAACCTACATCTTATAATACGTGAATACCGAATCTTTGTACCCTTTAAATTATATGGGGGCTATATTTCAGTAGTTATTAAAGATGTTTACAGATTCCAGTTAGGCAATTCAAATCTAAAGTTGCCTCTACCTAATCATTTATGGAACATACTAATCTGGCATCGCATTTTAAAGACTACCATTACATGTATACTCCAGAAAACTATTGACCTGCCGCCTCAAAATCACCAAAACGTCGCCAAAATTAATTTTCCTGTTTTGTAGCTTATCTTAAAGTGGAGAATCTCAGTTTTCCAATGGTATATGACTCATTCAAATTGCTCCACAATAGCCCCTTCAAAAGCACATTCGATAATTAGGAATCAATAAGAAAAGAGCCTTTGTAGTTCGGAACAAAAAGAGCGCACAGGAGCTCCTCTGCGCTCTTTTGCTAGTTAGGAAGCGTATCAGGGTATTCAATAGTCATGGCAAACTGGTATGAAGGGATTATCAGATTAGGCTAAAATTGAGAACTTTAGAAGCTATTCTTTATTTTCTCTCAAAATCATTTCATTACGTTGATGAATTGCACACAAGGATGGCAATGAATGGTGGCATAACAACAGATAACAGCGCTCTAACATCCATAAGGTTTGTATCAAAGGCAAATGAGGAGTCTTTTTTCATTGCTAAAATTATATTTATGGGGCAAATTACATTCCCAAACTTTCAGACATGATAAAATGATACTGAAACTACCAATTTCTATTAAAAAAAAAAAAAAAAATAGACCAATCCAACTAAAATGACCTTTCTTGGCCGTTTTCTCAGTTGTGATGAGTGAGCTTATGTCGAAAGGGTGCGTGCGCGGAGCGGGATGGGAGCGGGGAGGGAATAGGGATAGCCGCTACCTTTCGAGAGAAGACCCTCCGGTTGTCTCGAAAGGGAGGGTTCCGTATGGACAGTGAAATTAAAGCACCCATTCGTTGAAACCGGGGGAGAGGGGGCTTGTCTCAAAAGGGTGTGTTGAGTAGTCTGATGTATCAGCCGTTTTTTTTTTTAATGTAAGTAAAAAAAAAAAAAGAAGATGATAAAAAAATTAGGAAAGGAGACAGGCGGTTGGCATCACCTGATGGGGGTGTCCAAGGCAGGCGCGGATCCGGTGGGGGGGGGGGGGGGGGCGAGCGGGCCTTGGCCCCCGACCCAAAATTTGTGCTTTTCAGCCCATTTTTGACCATTTTAGGTACCTCGCCCCCCGGAAAAAGTAAGGTCCCCCCAGTAAAAAAGAAGAACGCCAAAATAGAAAATATAATGTACAACCATGTTTTTCTTCTTCTTTTCTTTTTTTTTTTTTGCTTGTCCCGAAATTTTTGGACCTGTAATAGGATAATAGGATTTTTCATATTTATTATTATTCATTTATTGCAACCCATGTAAATCATAAGGTTGGATTAAAATACAAACATGCAAAGCAATAAGAATCATAAAACTTAATATACATGTACACATAACCTACTCCCCCAATACGGTTTTTACGACACACGCAAACAACCCCCCCCCCCCCCCCCCCCCCCCCCTCTTAACAGCTCTTCGCGACCGGGAGTTCATTGCCGGAATGTAATGTACAACTTTTTATTATTTTTTTTAATCGCCCGATTAAAAAAAAAAAAAAAAAAATCTTTCATGGCCATGCCCCCCCCCCATCAAATCCTGGATCCGCAGATGGTCCAAGGATCCCCCAAAATATACTTTTGGGAAGGAGTTCCCCCCTTTTCTGTCTGCTAGAATATTATGGTGGGATGCATAAAACGGGAGAAATGTGTGCCCCACATCCCTTCCCCAAGGAAAGTGAATAGGCATCTTGTTTATTCTTACACTCAAGAACGCAGAAGCAATCTTCTGCACCCGTACACACATACACACACACAAAAAAAGGAAAAAAAAGTCTAATTGTTTGTGATTGCTCGATTGCTTGAAGTGCACGTTGTTGTTCCTCCCTCCATGTTGAATTCAAATAAAATGGAAATATGACTTTCTATTCTGCCTCATCTGTCCTATGGAAATGCGCATTCCATTACAAAATCAGCCTGATGCACATCTTTAATTTGCGACAGTAAGAAACTGAAGGAAGATATTTGCAAGTGTATGTGTGTGTGTGCGGGTGCATAAGATTGCTTCTACGTACGTAAGACGTGAGAGTAAGAATACTCTTGAACAAAATGCCTATTCCCTTTTTTCTCTCTCTCTTTTTTTTTTTTTTTGGGGGGGGGAAGTGGGGCACACATTTCTCCCGTTTTATGCATCCCACCATAATATTCTAGCAGACAGAAAAGGAGAATTCTTTCCCTCATATATATTTTGGGGATCGTAGGACAACCCCCTCCCCCTCCCCATCAGGTGATAGCCAACCGCCTGTCTCCTTTCCTGCTTTCTTCTTTTTTTCTCTCTCTCTTTTTTTTTTTTTTTTTTTTTTACTTACTTACATTAACAGAACATCGGCTGGTACATCAGACTACTCAACACACCCTTTCGAGACAACCGGGGGGGGGGGGGGGGCTTCTCTCGAAAGGGTGCGGCCATCCCTGTTCCCTCCCCGCTCCCATCCCGCTCCGCGCACGCACCCTTTCGACATGAGTGTGACTTATTGCTGGTTTCGGGCCGGCGAGTCACATTTGAGAAAAGGGTATGTTGTTGAAGTGGTCAAAAGTGACACAGGTGTTGTTGTCATTTTCTTTTTTCTTTTTCTTTTTTATTGATCTTTAATTGCAATATCTCTTTTGCATTCAAAATCTTCACATAGTTTTTAGTCAAAAGGTAATAATTTATAGATTTACAGGAAAACTTTGTGATTCAAACGGTGAAACTTGGCATTTTCCCGTCAATTTTGCAGCTAATTTGCAAATGAATGTTTATTGTGATTTTCCTTTTTTTTTTTTACGCGTATATATATCGACCTACTTACTTTTTGAAACAAACAAAATGGGTTTGTTCAACATATCTTTCAATTTTTCTGTGCATTTTAAGTGTTTATCGATGCATTTATTTTTGTTTTCACTCGATATATAGGCGTAGGCACAATTTCACCTTCTCAACATCTTCCAAAGACACCCTCCAAGATGAGAAAGGAGACAGAGGGCCTCTACCTGATGTTCCTGAAGGATATGCAAACTATATTGCTGGTGACCAATCCCTCTACGTTGAACCATACCTGAAACAAAATGGAGGAGACCAGCCTCAGAGCTATGAAGTTTACGAAAAACCAGTTTGAACGTATGATGTATAAGATGTATAAATTTACGATAGCTGCTGAAATGCGAAACATTAAATATTATTTGGAATAACCAAATGGAAAATTGGATTCCTTCCCACCCCCACTGGAAAAAAAAAAATATCCCCTCAAGTCCCTCTTCACCCCTCCACTTTGACTTCATTAATGTAAACCATTCCCTTTGCATGTTTGGATTACCAATCAAGTTTAAAATCAGAAAATATGTATGCAGAAAAGTTGTCCCTCACATCTTCTGACAAGGATATTTCTTTATCCAACATTAATATGACGTTAGTGTTGCTTCTATTTATGTCTTTGTTACCCTGCGTAGTATATTCATAGTGCTAAATTTTTTCCCCGAAAAAAATGTGGGTTTTTTTTTTTTTTTACCTATCTACTTGATTAAATAAAATTGTTCCGTGTATCAACGATGGTCATCCCACCGTGCTGTATTTGAACTTCATAACTATCGTCGCTGAATTCACGAAGTGGCACGCGCGACGGCAGATGCAAGAAATCATTTTTCGAGTAAAACGCGATTAAAGATTCTGTCTTTTAACTGCTCCTTGCCATTTGTTATTAAGTTAAGCTGTATGATTCAAGCACAGATAGAAAGCCAAGTATCTACTCTCGGCTTCCATGTAGACCTGTACTCAAACTAAGTTAAAATCTTAACACAGTAAAGCTTCAAACGCAGGTGTCGTTTTGTAGAAGAATCCGCAAAGTGGCACTTCGTACGATTTTGCGCACCCCAAAAATTTCACGAACCGGCACAAGCGCGCGCTTCGTTGAGTTTTCTGTACAGAACTCAATGGCGCGTAACGGCGCGCACTTTTTGCCGGTTCGTGAATTTTCTTTAATCTAGATTTGCATGCTCGTGTCGTTTTTGCACTTTAATTATCTCTTTAATTAGAGAGAATGGGGTTCTAATATTTTGTGAAATGAAAGACCAAGGCCAGAGCATGATAAAACTGAAAATAACTCAAAATTTGACTTGGGACGCAATTTGGGGGGTTTGTGCTACTTCGTGAATTCAGCGACGATATAAGCATAAGATTCATAACAAATTATATCAGTTTCTACTTAACTCTTTTTGTGTACCTTTTCTTAATTAACAGAACCCTGTCGTAAACTAGCTTATATATATATTTTTTTTGTATATTGTTGATTGTCATATACTGAATTGGTTGCCCTGTATAAAGAAAATACTGAAACCGGGTGGGCCTTGTACAATATCATGGGGATTGTCAAAATTCAGCAGTCAACGGGTTAAAATAATCTTATAACTATGATAAACATGACTTAGTATTCGCAGAATTTGCTTCCAAAAAGGCGCTAAATATAAATCTTTTGATGAAAATTGAGATATTGATTGCAGACCATTGTAAAGTTTGATACCTGTCGTCTACCAAAAAATATAAAAAAGAAAAACAAAATGAGAGAAATCTTAAAAATTGAAGCCTGTACAAATTTTGGTGAACAAAAGCCTTTTCTGTGAAGGTGCAAAGCTGGATTTAGCAACTTGTGTCAGAGAGCTCTTCATAAAGGGCTGTTTGAATATCCATGGATAGCACTGTCAAGCACAATTTTGTGGCTCTTCAGTCTGGTGTTACCATTTATATTGTTTGCCCAATGGCGTATTTGACAGAGTGGCGAATCCTTGCGAACTTTCGGTTTGGTCAGCAAGGTGAGAGTTCGCAACAGTCACTAAAAGTTTTGCAGACAGTTTAATTGTGGAATAAATCTCCATGTCAAAAAAAGAACAAATTTAATAGTTCCATAGTTACCCAATTTACCCATTTTTCCCTACTATACAGAGGTATGGAACTTTAAAATGGGAAACGCACGATTAAAGGGCGAATCTCGTGAAGTGGAAAATGCTTGGAACGTAGAAGATACGTAACACATAATACACATACGTAACACATATGACCTTTCGACAAGTAGGTATTTTTGTACCAGAATTCCATTGCTCCTTATTGAGATGTGGCATTTATGAACGTCAATTGCATTTACAGCAACCTGGCCCAAAATACCTCCTGTTAGTTCCCTATTATATATTGCGTTAATATATGTCAAGGCAAATCGAGTTTAAACTTCTCCCCGTCAAAAAATAACGCTACTAATTTAAACAACAACAACGACAAAGGCAAGAATAATGAGAGTAATCATACTGACAATAATAATACGACAAAAATAGGCCTAATCATTATAGCAGTTAGGTTCCAGATTTAGGTGCGTGACTTATACCTCCAGTTTAAATATTTATTTTTCTTTCTCAAATATATGCATATGACACAAAATATATATATGACTGAAAATAATTTTGTTCTAATTATACGCCAGTTCCTTTACAAAAGTATACCTAATAAATTGCACATAATAACCAGTATGAACTTCTCGTAAAATGATTTTGTCCTGTGCTGTCATTGTTTCTAGTTTTATCTGTATTTCCGCTCTTTTTTTCTTCCTTGTCTGAGATTATTATTATCATCATGATTATCATCCGCTACTCATACATTTTCCCCTTTTATGCTTTCCCACAGTTCTGGGTGTTACGGGAACGATTATATGCAAAACTCCTTTATTTATTTATTGACTAAAAGATTGATGTAAAACAATAACATATACAAGCATAAACGCGTCTAGTATGGTGTGTTAATTTGAAATCGTAAATGGGTACGTTTAACATCATTGTTCCTCCTTTTTCATAATGATTGCTTTGGAATCATATGAACTTAAATGAAATATTTTGATTCCCCATTTGGTTATTGCATTCTTAAATTCAATTCGGCTACTAAAGTGAATCAGCTATTACACTCGTCAACGGACCTTATCAGTACCTAGGCTGGGTCCAGGTCAAGCATGCAAATGGCAGTATGAATGGCCTGAACAATATTAAACGAAAACTAACCCCCTAGTAAATACTCGTCAACTTCAGCCTTTCAATGGCTTCATCAGTTGATCACACATGCTGTAATCCCAGATTGCACTTACTGGAAACGGTTAACAAGATTAGCTGCATAACATGTTTTCTTAATTTTGAATCATACTGTTTCCTTCGCATTTTCAACCTAGACCAGAATAGCCCTTTATGCCACACTAAAATGTTTGAAAGAGAAGACAATTTCAGTATTTCTGGAGACAAAATTTGGATAAAATGTTTTATCAAACAATATCATGTTCTGAAGCTCTTCTTAATTGTTTTAAGAATACATAATACTTTAATAAAATAATAATTTTGAGCTCTCAGAATGGCAAAACTAATGCAGATTTAATATGCAATTTCTTTGTGTGTTTCACTCCTCGACATTGATATTAATTGTCATTGAATAGATATCTGTATCAATAATCTAATCAGTCTGATCATAAGCCTTTATATATATGTATACATATATATATATATATATATATATATATATATATGTGTGTGTGTGTGTGTGTATGTGTGTGTTTTATTTTATTTTATTTATTTATTTTTTTTTTACAACTGCTACTAGACTCGAGATAATAAGATATGGAAACGCATTCCAAATATAATCATAATTTTTGCTTTTTGTCTTGATTTTTCAAATCTTCAGTGTTTAAAGGTTAAATGGTTGGTTAATTTTACCTGACTGCTAAGAAAGCATATATATGCTTGTTAATTATAGAGTCGATTTAGCCCCTTCTGGAATGAAACTCTTCAAATATATACGCAATAAATCCATTAAAGGAATTGCAAATAACAAATAAACTTAACTTATGGGTGTCGGCTGTCCTCACTATCGTCGCCTGTCCAGTCTGGATTTTCCCTTGGTTCGACGCCCTTCTGTAGCAGTCGTTCTTGTCCCTGGGCCTCCGAGGATGGCGTCATCCCAAGCCAGAGCCCCTGTAGTGGAGCGGCATAGTGACAAAATATAGCCAAATTGTGCATTTTGGGTTAATGGAACCAAATTTGGCATAATGTAGATATTATGTAGTAGAAACAAATTCAGAGGAGGAGACATCTCAAATTCTGCCCATGGGGGCCATGGGGGCAAACTTTTAAAGAATATTCACATAGGGGCACTTTCTCATTATACACAGTCAGAAATTTGCTGTGAAAAGTTAATTTTAGGGAATATGACATCAGTAAGCCATAGTCGAATATTTCAGAGCATAAATGTTTCTGAAAACATAATTTAGGGGCTCACTTTGATAAAAGGGGCTATTTTCGGAGAAATCGACAATAGCCCCCAGTTTACATCTAAAAAAGCACCAGATTCGGTACACAGGTAGATTAATAGATTGTAACAAGATTTAGATGTGGAGTCATCTCAGATTCTGCCCTTGGGGCCGTGAGGGCCATTTTGAAATTTGTCGCAAAGGGGGCATTGTTTCCTATGACTTACACAGCCCAAATTAAATGTGACAAGTGAATTTTAGGTAATATGGCATCAGTAATCCATATTCTGATGCATCACGGCTGAATATTTCATAGATATACATATGTAATTCAGGGGCTCAATTTAATAAATAGGGGCTATCTTTTAAAATAAAATCGAAATAGCCCCCAGTTTACATCTGTCTTGAAATAAAAGTACCAAATTTTCACACAAATTGATTAAGAGACTATCACAAGATTTAGATGTGGAGGCATCTCAGATTCTGCCTTTGAGGCCGTGGGGCCATCTTTGAAAATGTTCACTATAGGGCATTTTTTATACATAATTATACACAGTCCGAGATCTAATTGGAAAAGTGAAATTCAGGTAATATAGCATCAGTTATGTATAATCGAATGTTTCAGCACTGAAATAGATATACATATAGCTACGTTTTTTGCACGTATATATATTTATAATTTATTTTTAATTTTAAATGAATGTTTTGGGACTTGACCCATACTTGGAAAGAGGATGTTCGCAGACATTATCTTTTTATTTTATTTTTCCTTTTCGTAATGGGCCCTATTGATAATTTAGGGAAATAGTCTGAAGAAGTCTAGATTGGCTTCACTGTGATCGAAGGAGTATCAAATGTCACAAAATGTGATACACATAGCTAAGAAAACTATAATCCCAATTACTCAATGAATGTGGACTGGATGTGAACTTTCATGGTTATAATATGAATTTGAAATTCACCTTTGTTTTCTTAAATAAATTTTTATGGATAGGGGACCTTTTTCAAGATGGGTTACCTAACCAGTAAAATGATTTGTGAATACTTAAGCAATAGATAACTTGCACAGCTTAGGAAAGGTTATGGCACTCATTTTGTAAACTAGCCCCCGTGAAATTTGGGTTGCAATTTCCTTTTATCTCTTACAGTATCCAGAATTTTCTAATACAGTACCTCGATATGCATGCGTGTCATGTGCCGATTTTGTTGTCTTAATATTAATCACCTTTTTATGGATAAGGGGACCTTTTTCAAGATGGGGTACCTAAACAGTAAAATGATTTGTGAATACTTAAGCCACAAATAACTTGCACAGTTTAGGAAATAAAGGTTATGGCACTCATTTTGCAAACTAGCCACCAAGAATTATTTTTTTCCATATGTTTGCCCCTTCGGCAATTGTATTTACAATAAATGAAAACTTGCACGTTTACTGAAGTCAAATCACATAAATTATTCAAACAAATGTTTCAACATACTCCATTTCAAGGTAAAATATTTTTTCTCATTCATATCGTAAATATAACATTCATCTGAATAGTAAGTTTGTATTACCTTGGGTATTAAAGTTCGTAAATCGGGCATAGTCTTGTTCAGCCTCGAGAAGAATAATTGTTGTTTTACTAAAATAATAATACAATTCTAAGCATCATTTCCCTTTTTTGTAACCAAACAATATATTCTGTGGAGTTAACTTAAGAGTACCATGAAAATTGGTGCGCAATTTCCTTTTATCTCTTACATTATCAAGAATTCTCTAATACAGTACCTTGATATGCATGCGTGTCATGTGCCGATTTTGTAGTCTTAATATTAATCACAAACCTGTATGTATTCTGGGACCATTCAATAAAGGTCTCTTTAATGTCTTCTCTATCTTTCTTTATATGCATAGGTCTACTATACTCCTCATTTCATTGGGTAAATTGGATGATTTTGTGACATTTGATACTTCTTTTGATTACAATGAAGCCAATCTAGTCTTCTTTCGACCACTTCCTTCATTTAGCAAAAATGGCCCATAACCAAAAGAAAGGAAAAAAAGGAGAATAGCTACAGATTTCCTCTTTCGAAGTATGAGTAAAATCTGAAACATTCATTTAACAAAACAAAACAAATCAACGAGACATTTGAATTCGTCACATGACGAATTAGGTGGTCTGTCAGCATATTTTAGGTTTCGACATGGATAGTGATAAAGTCATTGGTAAAGTCTATTGATAAAATTTTTACTTCTCGATAGTAGACACACGTCTAGAAATTGGATGATTTGATATTGCAGCATAATGGAATGGTGACCCAAAGATTTATTTTAGGTCAACGAATCAGATTTTCTATAGAGTAGTACATTAACTATGCGCATTGCAATATGCCAAAATCAGGCTGTTTACTTCTTATACAGTGACAAAGTGAAAGAGGATAGTAATATTAAAAGTAAAAGAAAACAAAATGAAGAATATGCCCCCCGCCATTCGGGACTCGAACCAGGGACCCTGAGCATGTGAGGCAAGTGCTTTAATGGTATACCTGGAAACAGCCCATAGAGATAACACGTAGAAGGAAAACGAAATTCTAATATCCTATTTTCCAGTTAAAATTTCTACATGTATCCAACATTTGGTTAAAAACCTATGGACGTATAATATAGAGAATTTTCCCAGCTACACATACCTGAAGTTGGGTGAAAATCAAGCAGAAATAACGGAGGTGTTGATCAAAGAAGACGTGAATGTAGAATCAAGAATTACGTAAAGGTCATGTCCCATAGAGAATACACGTAAAATGAGAAAAAATGACATTGTACCTTTAATCGTGAATTTCGACCATGATAACGTCATTTAAATGAGTACCAGTGATAAAATATTTGTAGAGAATTGTCTAAGCTACAACATATCGAAATCTCGGCGAAAATTGAAGAATAATAAGCGAGATAGTCTCGGTTAAAGACAAAAAATATAACGTCAAAAATTAAAAATCAAAATTTGGAGTTCACATAAGAATAGGACGACGTCATAGCATCGAAAGAATAAAATTTTGTCATGGATTCACATCTCCAATCAAAACCTTTCAGAATATGTAAAAAAAAATGGGGGTCTCCACGCGTTCTAAGGAGCTATGGCGGATTTCAAAGGGGCATGTTTTTGCGTGTTTTTTACATTACTTGTCCAATAGACGAGCGCACGGATTTTGAACTTTGACGCGCGCGTGCGACCTTATGGTTAGTCGAAATCAGTTCTAAATTGATATAAATTGTTAAGAAAAGTATCAGGAATGCAAATCAAGTGAAAAAACGGCATTTTAACGTTATTTGGGACCTGCGCGCGCGTATGTCGCGCATGCGAACGCGGACGCGCGCAAATTTTCGAACTGCTTGAAATGGCCTAAAACGTGTGCAAAATGAATTTGAAGCGATTCTAATCATTTTTAACTTTTTGCGCGCGCGCAGACGCGGGGACATACGCGTACGCGCGCGTCTGGCTATCTGATTTTTTTTTTTTTTTGATTAAAATTAACTGTAATCATGCCAAACATGAAGGAGAAATGACCATCCGTTATGAAGATATGACCTTAAGGTAATTTTCACAAAATGGCGCCTGGATGACGTCACGATGACCCGATGAACATGAAAATAAATGGAACCGCGAGATCTTATTAGTATTGATAACAGACCAAAATTTCATGCAATTTGAACCAGCCGATTCTGAGATTTCGAGTGCACAAAAAAGTGCTTGGAATAAAGAAAAATAAATAAGAAAGAAAATTCTGACGAAATTAGAAGGTGATCTGTCAAAGATTACAGACCACCTAACAAGAACAAGAATCGTTCCAGATTATACATTGTGACCCGCCGCACAGTGGGCCAGGATAGCTCCAAAGTGCGCCAAAATTCATATTCACTCAGTTTTGATCTAATATTATGGTTAAAGGATGGGTTTAAGGGTAATCAGAGACGTAGAATCCAATGAAAACAATTTCAAACACATGTGACGTCATTAAAACACTGATTTCTGATTGGCTGCCTAAATCATTGAGAGCTTATGTCTCTATGAGCCATTCGAAGTTCTTTTAAATAAACTTTGCACATTATGTCATTGCTTTTCCCCTCTACATATCTCAGTATAATGTACAGAAGGTCTTTTATAGGCATGAATGTACAAAGTAATTCTTCAGATATCATGGAGTTAACGAACACATGAAATTGACTGATGAAGTCCATGCATTCTTTTAGTCCATTTTTCGTAGGCCTATTGTTCATAACGTTAGAAGAATGCATTATTTCGAAGAGTCTTCGAAATGATTTCCAAAGAATTACCTAGAAGAGGAATATATGAAGATAGATAGATAGACAGACAGATAGAAAGATATGAATGTGTGTAAATCACAGGAGTAAATAGATTGATGAATATGAGACAGATGGACGGATAAACAGAAAGATACCTATAGATATGTGGATGAATAGGATATAGATAGATAGATAGAGGAATACTATACGGATGTGGATGGATGGATAGATAGAGAAGGATACGTGTAGATAGATAGGTTGATGAAAGATAAATCGATCGAATCGATCAATCATGAGCTCAACACCTTGAACCATGTGTTTTCTTTTAAATGCTACTGGAATGATAACAGATTAGGAAAAGGGAAAATGAAGGTAAATAATTACGCAACTAAGAAAGGGTTTCAGTTGTATGAAATATTGCATGAAATAAATATTATAAAATAATTAATAAGTTTTAGGAATTCATACCGTGTGCATGGTGTGAATCGTCACCTTTTAGCTGTGAAGTGTAGAATCGAAATCATGTACCATACATTATATCGCAGGGGAAAGTTTTAGCTTGTAGTTAGTACACCTTAACCTTTGGAAGAGGGGGTTTTCAGTAACTAAATAAAGTCCTATAATAATATTATAAATCTTGTTTACTTCTTATTGAGTTTATGGGACCTTGCCGTGTAAACAGTACCACTATAGAAAGCGTCTGGCCAACTCGGTTTCATTAGGTTACACTATGGCGCAATTTCTTTTGCATATTGTGTTTGCCCAACGTACAAACAAAACGCGCCATGTTGTTAACTATACGGCATCGCGTGTAAAGAGCAGAGTAAATAGAGTACCTACATAAAGAGAGTAGCGACAACCCAAGATTTGAACGCCATTTTGTTTCCCTGTTACGCAACATTTCTATTCAATTCCGATAAGCAAACGGGTGTTCGAAATAGAAAGAATTTGAACGCCATTTTGTTTCCCAAGAAGTAGGACGTCGATGTCGCTACTCTCTTTATGTAGGTACTCTAAGAGTAAAGAGTCATGCGCGCCCCCATGCGCCGCTGTATAATGACGGAGAATCCTTCGGCAGCCGCGCGGCCCAAAATAACCTGATTTTCCGGGTAATGTGCCATGGAAAATCGGCTCTAACATAAAAAGTGGCAGAAGGTGGCAGCCAAATTTGATATCAACTTAAAGCTGAGACATCAGGGAAAACGCTGGTGATAAAATTGATTTGGAAATCCGTGGAAATCTAAACGTTTCTTATGGATTTATGAAAAACACGGAAAATCAATCTATTTTGTACGATAACTACCCTATTATATTCACGAAGATTGTGTTTCAATCCATTTTAACCCATTCATACAGTCAAATGAACTATCAAAAATATGTGGGAGCAATTTTAGATCGATAAGTTTAAAACTACATGTTTAAATAACTTATTTATCAAATTGGTCACTATTTGCACTGAAACGCATTTATGTTGAGTTTTGCGGTTTGAAGTAGGAAATTCGCACCCTTACTGTACATACCGGAGTTAGATATTTTACTGAAGTATTCTTCAAAGTATTGTCTTTCAATAGGGCATGACAAAAATTGAAAAAAATTAAATTGCCCAAAATGACTTTTGGCGCACTTTTGTTTCGCCCTGGCCCACTGTGCGCCGGCTCGAAACCACCAATAAGTCGCACTCACCGCAACTGAGAAAGCAGCCAAAAATGTCATTTTGGTTGGATTGGTCAATTTTTTTGTTAGAAATGGGTAGTTTCATTATCATTCTATCCTGTCTAAAAGTTTGGGATCGTAATTCGCCCCAGAAATATGTTTTTAGCATTTTTAAAATGACTTCTCATTTGCACTTGATATTTGATATAATTTCTACTTTCGGATGAGCTATAAAACAGAAAAATGAATTTCGGCGACTTATTGGTGGTTTTGAGGCGGCGGGTCACATTTATGCACAATTTATTATGATTTTATACCGCATATGTACCGGCCCTCAGGGGCAGAATATGAGATGTGGATATGAGTCTCCACATATAAAACTTGTGATAATGTTTTACTTTACCCGTGTTCGGAAGCGTTGCTTCTTAGTGGATCCCTCCATTTCCACAAGAGCTTTTACTGTATATATTCTTTTTGTGGATCTACTTTGCTTCATATTTCAAATTATTCAAACTAATCCTGTCATTGTACACAAAAAAAAAAAATATATGAATACTCTATATGTTTTATTTTTTTAATTTGCTATTATTCTTTCTCTTCGAAATGAAAAATAAACCCTCTAACACTTAAATTCTTAGTGTTTTGAATTATAAAATAAACGTAAACCCAGTGCTTTTTATTTATTTTTTTTTAAATAGCCCCCATTTTTTTAATGGACCACTAAGCTTTGATTTTTCATATATATATATATATATATATATATATATATATATCAGTTCTGAAACATGTGATCATAAATAACTGATGCTATATTACCTGAATTTCACTTTTCCAATTAGATCTCGGACTGTGTATAATTATGTATAAAAAAATGCCCTGTGGTGAACATTTTTAAAGATGGTCCCCACAGCCCTCAAAGGCAGAATCTGAGATGCCTCCACATCTAAATATTGTGATATTGTCCTAATCTACCTGTGTGCCAAATTCGGCACTTTTATTCCAAGACAGATGTAAACTGGGGGCTATTTTCGATTTTATTTTGATAAGATATCCTCAAACTTATCAAATTGAACCCCTGAATTATATCTATAAAACATTCAGCCTTGAAGCATCAGAATATGGATTACTGATGCTATATTACCTAAAATTTACTTGTCACTTTTCCAATTAGGCTGTGTAAGTCATAGAAAATAATGCCCCCACTGCGACAATTTTCAAAATGGCCCCACCTCCCCCAAGGGCAGAATCTGAGATGCCTCCACATCTAAATATTGTGATGTTGTCTTAATCTACCTGTGTGCCAAATTCGGTACTTTTATTGCAAGACAGATGTAAACTGGGGGCTATTTTCGATTTTATTTCATTAAGATATCCCCAATTTATCAAATTGAGCCTCTGAATTATATCTATAAAACATTCAGTCTTGAAACATCAGAATATGGATTACTGATGCTATATTACCTAAAATTTACTTGTCACTTTTTCATTTGGGCTGTGTATGTTATAGAAAATAACCCCCATTGCGATTTTTTTTTAAATGGCCCCCACGGCCCCCAAAGGCAGAATCTGAGATGTCTCTCCGCCTACATTTTGTTATAATGTATTAAAAATACCTGTGTGCAAAATCTGGGGTTTTTTAGGTGTAAACTGGTTAATTTCTATTTTTTTTTAAAAAGACCCCTTTATCAAAGTGAGCCCCTAAATTATGTTTTCAGAAATATTTATGCCCTGAAAGATTCGAATGTGGATTACTGATGTCATATTACCTAAAATTAACTTTTTACAGCAGATTTTTGACTGTGTATAACGAAAAAGTGCCTCTATGTGACTATTTTTTAAAAGTGGCCCCATGGCCCCGTGGACAAAATTTGAGATGTCTCCTCCTCTGAATTTGTTTATACTACATATCTACATTTGTGCCAAATTTGGTTCCATTAACCCAAAATGCACAATTGGTCAGCTATGCCGCCCACTACTAGACAAGCGATGTGGATTCAGCCAGATAACCAGATCAGCGGACGAGATGGAGCCCCGACGATGAGCAGAACCGCGTGGCAGCTGGACTTCCCTCTCGTCCCAACGTGGAATACCCGGCCTGACGGCCTCAGAAAGAGAGAGAGGGAGAGAAAGAGAGAGAGGGGGGAGAGGGGAGATAGAGAAACTTTTACTGCCTTGAACAAGGTCTATACTATCTGACTGCTTGAAGTAGTTCTCCCTGAATCCCTATTTCTAAGCTCTACTTATGCCCTTCTCTCACAAAGAAATTACTATGAAGATAACGCAAAATATATGAGAGCAGACAACTTGACAAAAGAAAAAATTCTACTTTCCATAAAAGGATTGCCCTTGTTTCCTAAGTTAAAAGCAAACAGCTGTAAAAAATGAATACATTACAACCTCATTTATGTCCCAGACAATACTGTCTAGCCAGAGAGCTATTACATAACATTGCTATAGATTTTGACTGAAAAGCCTGAAGTTCCCTGAACTAAGTATCATGCTTTGAACTTCTAGTGATATACATAAGTGAATATAATTAACCTCGCAATTCATTACGCTTTCTGGTTTCTTTTAAATTCTATATCTTGCTACAAAATAAAAGCACCTGAATTTCTTTTCTGACAATGCGAAACTGCCTCAGCGGCAAAATTTCCCGGTCTCGTGCAGGATTCGTCTCTGAGTCATTGAGTCATGGGCTCCGACTCCCAGTCCGAGACCGAGTCATGAACGTTCAAGACCGAGACAGAGTCCGCACAAATGAACTCGAGTCCGGTCTCGAGTCACACATCACTTCATTTAGTGATCTAGAGCTAAATTCTGATTAATAATAATAATAATAATAATAATAATAATAATAATAATATACAGTTCTTGTATAGCGCATATCACATTATGATATAACGTCTCTATGCGCTTCCAAAGGACTTGGATATTATTACCCTGGCTTTAGCCCGGCAGCCGTTTTCAGCGCGCAAGCATTTCAAGGAATGAATTCCTGCCAGGTACCCATTCACCTCACCTGGGTTGAGTGCAGCACAATGTGGATGAATTTCTTGCTGAAGGAAATTAACGCCGTGGCCGGGATTCGAACCCACGACCCTCTGATTGAAAGACGAGAGTCAGAACCAACAGACCACGACGCTTCCACACGAATAAGCTATATAACAAGTGAAATATTACTTGGAGATGACTATTTTAGGCCAAATAGTTCTAGTTTTGTCGATTACGATCTGGGTAATGTGCCAATCAGGCGCGATTAGGCAGTCGACAACCAAGATTTCATAGGGGGAGCGGGGGGGGGGGGGGGGTTCGTAGCCCCGGGATTCAGTCATTACACTGTAAAAAGTCTAAACACTTTTATAAACGCTTTTCTGTAACACTTTATAAACACTTAAACACGTTTAAATGGAAATCATAAACACTACTAATTAGAAGTTATCATTATCGCCTGTATCCACGTTTGTTTTTGGAACTCTTCATAAACACTCAAACATGTTTACATACACACTAAAACACGTTTAATATGAATATTTTGGAACACTTTGACACGTTTAGACACGTTTAATATGGAATCAAGTGTTCATAAACTTATCGTCTATAAACATCTAAACACACATCTCAACGTGTTTAAGTGTTTATGAAGTGTTCAAGATTCCCAATTAAACATATAGGATAAACGTGTCTAAGTGTTTACGAAGTGTTCCAAAACTAAACAGGGACTTTTAATATCATACAGGCGATAATGATTACTTCTAATTAGTAGTGTTTATGATTTCCATTTAAACGTGTTTAAATGTTTATAAAGTGTTACAGAAAAGCGTTTATAAAAGTGTTTAGACTTTTTACAGTATAAAAACTCCTGAAATTAAGGCCCTAGCCTCGTTAGGAATAAACCACTCTATTGCAACACCTCTGCTGATTCAATATTAAGAATGTATTGTGAAGAAATACAGAAATTTCAAGGTGACATCATTAGGCTGAAAATAAGAAATGATCGACGAATAATCAGATGCCCAAACAAAATGAAGGCGACTATATTTGGGTTTTGAAGCATTCTTTTCCCTCTGAGATGTCACGATATTTCTCAAAACCAAATCATGAAAAGATTTAACCAACCTAGCCGGCGTAAAGTTTGCCAAATCCTCTGGTAAAATAAACGCCTGTCAATGATTGGATTTATTTCTGAAATACAACATTAGGGACAAGAGAGTAAGTTCATGGGGAGAATGCACATTGCGCGTCAAGATCACAGATGGCAGTTGGAGTAGACTGTTCTATGATTGGTGGTCACCGTCTTCTTGGGCTACTCGTCCGAAGCCGTCGATCATTTATCATCGTCAGCTTGAATTCAGGGAGCTAAGCTGATGAAATGTTTACACATAGCAGCTCGACTAGTATGAGAGAAGTGTACAACTGCGCTTACGGTATTACGGACCATTAAATCTGCACATTGTCTTCACTGTCACAATATTACCAAGCATTCGTCGGATGCAACAAACCAGGTGAGACGTTTTAACACTTGTGAGCCGAGCAAATAATATTTATAATAATATTTAATTCTGTTCGTGTATAGCGCATATCACATTATCTAACGTCTCTATGCTCTTCGAAAGTACTTTGGATTACCCTGTCTATTTAATCCGGTAGCCTTTCAAAGCGCAGAAGCATGTCAAGAAGTAATTCCTCTTTCCAGGTACCCGTTTACCTCACTTGAGGGTCGAGTGTAGATTAATGTGTTGCTAAAGGACAGTGCTTCGGCAGGGATTCGAATCCCGTACTTTGTTCTTCAAATCCCGGAAACGTATCCACTGGACAACAACATGATTTTCCCGTGCCAGTCTGTCGCATGATTTACCATAGACATTAGGATTAGTGAAGTGTTACAGTGCAATACAAATCTATACAGGATTTCTAAACAATAGTCAAGCATTTCATCAAAACACAGGAAATTGGTAATTTGCATTTATTACAGGGATATCCTTTCGCGACTCTGTGTGTAATGATTTGTGGCAGTCGAAACGCCCGGCAAAGCCCCACACGTGCCGCTCGTCGAAGAAACTAATAGAAGAAAATGAATATAATATCGTTCCTCAAATACCTCAAAGACAAAGTAGTAGAATCAAGATAGTATGGCTGAATCTCATAAACAAACCCGCCTGTTTCCTTAATGTGATTTTTCCAGGTCCATATCTCTATTTACTCGGTATAATTGATTCCATTGATTTATGGGTTGCGAAGAGATCCCATAACTAGTGTGTACCACTACTATCTACTCAAATTCAGAGATGATAATGATGATGATGATACACAGTTCTTGTATAGCGCATATCACGTTATAACGTCTCTATGCGCTTCCAAAGGACCTGGATATTATTACCCCAGCTTTAGCCCGGCAGCTTTTTACAGCGCGCGAGCAGGTCCAGGAATGAATTACTGCCTAATACCCATTCACCTCACCTGGGTGCAACACGACGTGGATTAATTTCTTGATGAAGGAAATTAACCCTATGGATGGGATTCAAACCCAAGACCCTCTGATTAAAAGACGAGAGTCAGAACCACCACACCACGACGCTTCCACAAAAATAACAAAAACAAAGCAATCAGGTACGGTGCACCGATTTGTCGGGTTCCACAAAAGTGCAAGGAGCAGTCTAGGCCCAAATCGGGACTGAGTGTATATAGTCAACTGATTTATACACTGCAAATGACCACCTCCGGGAGGCCTATGACTATACAATCTAATTTAAATGTCAAAAGAAGAAAAAAGACACCATTGCGATTTTTAGTCCAATTTAAAGTAGGTAAACTTAGTTCTATTTTGAACATAAGGAAAGAACGTCAGAACCAGAGGAAAATACACCTACTCCTTTCCAACATTAACAACGAGGAAAGGAAACGAGCTAAAAAAAAAAAGCAATATGCTATTACAGGATCATACAGTCACTAATATCCTTTGACAAGATATGTATCGACATTTCCACGTTCCACCGAGGGTGCTGTTGTACAAGGACTTGCCAGTGGCGTATCCAGGCTTTACAGCGCCCACAGCAAACAATGAAGTTGCACCCTCCTCCCCTCCCCTGTGTCAAATGTATGTTGTATTTTGGTACAAACCATCAAGCGGAGAAATTTTGAAATTTTAAGTCGTTAAATCGCGATTTCTACGGAATTTTACTACGGAAATCTGACAGTTTGACAATGATATATAAATTTTGAAAATTATCACGAAATTGCAGATGATAGCGAGCAAAGCAACGACAACTGCATCATTATTCTTCAGATCGGAACCCCTTAAAAAGGGGCTATTTAAACAAACCTGAGATCATGATAGGGATGTATTCATGCGAGAGGGCAACGCTACCGAAGTCTAGAAAATGGTGGCATTTTAAACCCTCAAACTCCATTTTTTATGCATTTATTCTGCGGATGGGTGCATATCCCTTAAATATTATCATTTTCCTTCCCTTGCAAAAAGCTTGTGTAAGATGATTACAAGAAGGTAATAGGGGTGCAAAATTATGAGATTCGGAGAGAAAATGATCAAGCGAGGGAGCAAAGCGACCTATATCTTTAAAAAGTTTTGTACTTTGAACCTTAAAAAACTCTATTTCTGATGCACTGCAAATGAAGGATCTGGCGCAAAATTCTTTAAAATATTTCTTTTTTGTTCATTTCCCTTTTTTTTTCTTCTCTTTCTTTTGCGTTTTTTGCGCTTCCTCGAAGTGCCGCACGGGTCACGTGACCTCTGCCCCCCCCCCTACATACGCCACTGGGATTTGCTATTAAAGTAACATTGCCATTAATGGTAACTACAATGGTAAGGTTGCCCAACAGCCAATCAAATTCCTGTATTCCGTATTCTGTGAAAGTTACCATTGACGGTGAAATTACTACAATAGCCAGTTGTGTGTGTGTGTGGGGGGGGGGGGGTACCCTGTAGGATGCCAAAGACATTGTGATTTGTATAGCATTGTGAGCTTCTGTAAATTAAGTAACGACTGTTGGCTGGAATGCTCCCTCGGGAGTGGAGAAAGTGCAATCATTGTGTGCAGACAAACCTGAGTCCAGTGACCGGTTTAATAATATTCTTAAACATGTTAGGGCTTAGACACATCTCAGGGAGATGTACTGGGCGCAAAATAAATGCAGAATAATAATAATATACAGTTCTTGTATAGTGCATATCACATTATGATATAACGTCTCTATGCGCTTCCAAAGGACTTGGATATTATTACCCCAGCTTTAGCCCAGGAGCCTTTTACAGCGCACAAGCATTTCAAGGAATGAATTCCTGCCAGGTACCCATTCACCTCACCTGGGTTGAGTGCAGCACAATGTGGATGAATTTCTTGCTGAAGGAAATTAACGCCATGGCTGGGATTCGAACCCACGACCCTCTGATTGAAAGGAGACCACGACGCTTTGCTATATCATTAACATTAATCACTTTCGAGTACACTCTCTCTCTCTCCCTCTCTCTCTGTCTCTGTCTCTATCTATCTCTCTGTATCTCGTGCTTTTAGCTAGCAAGCCTGATTATTTCTGTTAATCCACTTTGATACAGATCAACAAGTAAAATATGCCTGGCAGGGTGACCCGTAACATATATGAATGCCGCACAGTAAAGCATGTGTCTAAACCGAAAAATAGTGTTATATTTAAGAAGAACAAGAAGAGAAAAAAAAAATGGTTGAACGTACATTAAGCTGCATCCGTTAGCTACACCAACCTGCCCTATGCTCTTGGGTTACTCGTGCGAAGCCGTCAAATATTTGTCATCAGCTTGACTTCTAGCAAGGGCTGATATTTAATGGCAAATCCTTTATCTCAACGAATAAAACTCGCTTGTATGCAGGTTTTAGATTTAAGTTGGGGAGGGGGTTACTGGAGGCTTGGAGGATTGTAATGTGTATTATAATTATATATATAGTTAAACTCTCATCCATATCATAGAACACTATTGAGCAGAGCTTGAATATATCTTGGG
>CM057171.1:22486650-22582001 GCA_029962745.1 Echinometra lucunter
TAAACAAATGTCATTACTGTGAATAAATTTAATGTATTTTTGCAGAATCATTTTACTTTTCATGATGATAAACCAGTTTTATCAAAGTATATCATCGGTTATATGGTGTAAGGTTCGAAAATGACATTCCAATTACGCGTACGTCATTTCATTATAACTTTCATTGTTTAAGAACAAAAGATACTATGTAGCCTCCTGTATTTGCTTCATGATTTTAGTATTTAAATGGAATAACATTTTTAATTACAACATTTTCAGACGCGGAACTAATATAAAGCTGATTATTCGTATTTCAGATGCGAATTACATTGCATCGTAGAATCTTTCAGGACTTCAATATAGTGTTTGCAACAAATTATTTCCATTGTTATTGCTGAAGCTGGGTTTTAGAATACCAAAAATGACTAAAGCCTACAGGCCTACATTCACATTGAAGAATTTGAAATCATTTATCTTGTTAAGCAGTGTATTTTAGATTGTTTGGTTAACTGAAATGCAAATTCATATCTATTGAAATGAAAGGCTTAAGTCGTCTAAAGTACTGGTTTTATGTTTTTAAGAAAGTATTATGATTAAAGAGAGCATGTTTCCACTGATAAAGGAACATCAAAAATGGAGAGTATGGTTGTTTTTATTGATATGAGAATGTACTGTTTTTTTATACGTCATAATATAAATATAGACCATGTGCAATGAAAATGAAAATAAAATAGGGCCAAGGAATATGAATATAGAACAATGAACGTATCTGTAAAATGGGAGGGAGAGAGAGAGAGAGAGAGAGAGGAGGAGGAATATAGGAAGGAGACTAAGCTAGTATGGAGGCTTGAGAAGTATATGAATTTCCCTATTAATGATTCATGCCCGCTTCAGTGTCATATTCAGGACTTCATAGGGGGGGGGGTGCACACAATCTTTTCCTAGTGATCCCTCCCCCTCGAAAACGAAAAAAAAAATAGATAAATTGGTCCGTCCGTTCGAAGCCTAAAGCTAAAGTCGGAAAGAGATAATACAAGAGTTATTGTCCTTTTGGCTCTGAATCCAGGTGAATATTGTAAACAGAAATATCCGTAGACAAACTAGGCCCACATGACAAGATGAATAGGAAATTTTTTAGTCCAAAATTCATTAGGGGGATGTGGCACATTGGGGAAACATTTTCTGTCTGTACATTTTGGTTTTTGTGGCCATGATGATTATAGCATATTAGGAAGAGGCTATGGCACACTCATATGTATGAAAAGATTCTTTTCATACAGATCAGTGTTATAGCATAGACGTATGAAAGAGTGCCGTTTTGTACCGCGTAGTGCAAGATTCGCGCATTGCGGGCGCATTGCCAAAATGGATTTTACGAACTGACACTCTTGATACTGTGCCAATTCGTAAAATCTATGCTTAGTACGCAACGAGTGCGCGTTCAGAAAAAGACGGATTTCATGAACTAGCACTCTTTTTTCAAGAATAATAATTTCATATAAAAAATGAGTTTCATGTAAAAAAAAAAAAATGATCAATGAATCTTGAAATTTAGAATCTGTACTCATCACATGTAAATTTTGTTGAGCATCGACCAAGATAGCCTACAAAAGGGGCTTAAAGATGTTGAATTCTTTAAATGCGATTTTCCCGGTTCGTGATATCGGCCACGATATCAAGAAGAAATGCAAAAAGAGGATAAGAGATGAGGCTCAAACTCAGCAAACAGAGCATCAATAGCAGGCCTCAACAAACACAGCAACATACACCACAGGGCCAATGGGTATATTAATGTACAATGGAGAAATTCATAAGGGTATGTGCCAGTCATGGTCGCTGGACAACAACTAAGTTTTTTCGTAAACACCGGGGCAAAAGATACATCTCGGGGGGGGGGGGGGGGGGGCTATGAGAAACTACAAGAGAAGCCTATAATTCAACCTACTACAGAGAGGACCATGCTTGCAGACGGCTCACACATGAAGATGGACGGGAAAAAAATCCACACAGAAGTGATAATAAGCCAGGGAAAGGCAAGGATCACTTTGGTTATCGCTTATTTAAGCAGCAAATGGAGTAATGGACATGGATAATCTTCTGTTGTTTGGGGCAAGGCTTGACTTGGAGACTGCCACTCTAGAGATCACGTGGGGGTCTGTTCAGTGTCGTCACGAGGACAATACCAGAACTTGCTTCCGGCATTGTAGCTACTGAGATGCACACTGTACCTGAAGGCCGAGTAGGCATTTTAACAGGAAAAATACAGGACGTGGTTCCGGATGACGACATAGGTATGGTCGAAGCACCTAACGATATACACCAACTTACACAGAAAGGCATTCTCTTGGCAAGGACCCTAGTCGGAACTGATAGTGGAGCTATCCCGGTAAGAGTATACAATCCCACAGTTTCACAACATGTGATAAGGAAGGGGTGGAACTAGGATATTTCAGTACAGAATCGGAATCAGACATTCATGCATCCCAGCTCTCCATTGAAGAAGCGGAACTACCAGAACACTTAGCTGATTTGTACGATTGAAGTTTGATAGATGTACAAGCATTATCATACATCTGTTGTCAGACTGCTTAAAACATACCAGGATGTCTTCTCCAAAGGAGACTATGATTTGGGGAGAACCAACCTGGTGAAGCATACAGTCGATACTGGTCAGTCCAGACCAATCAGACAGAGGCCAAAGAAGCACCCATGTGGACAACGAGATGAGATGAAAGAAGCATGTCCAAGATCTCCTGGACAGGAAACTCATCGAACCTGCAGAGAGTCCATGGGCAGGCAACATAGTCTTAGTCAAGTTGGAAGTCCGCACTCAGCGCTTCTGTGTTGCAACTGAATAGTGTAACCATTAAAGTTGCATACCCTCTACCTCGCACATATGAGACACTTGGAACATTATCTGGAGCCAGATAATTTTCAACGTTGGACCTGGCTAGTGGCTGCTGGCTGGTGGAACTTGACTCTTACGCTAAGAGAAAGTCGGCTTTCCTAGCAGATGGAGGATTGTATGCCTGGAAGGTCATTCCTTTTGGCATGTGCAATTCCCCCGGAACGTGTTAGAGACTAATGGACCATGTACTGAGACGGCTGAATTAAGATACACTACTAGTCTACCTGGACGACGTATTTTTGAACGTCTGCGGCAGACAGGGCTGAAGTTGAAGCCAAAGAAGTGCCACTTATTCAAAACTAGTGTTGCATACCTCGGGCACATGGTCTCTCCAGAAGGCATTTCAACAGAGAAGGGCAAGACAGAAACAATCAGTACATGGTGCAGACCACAGTCAGTAAGGGAGGTTCGTGAATTCTCAGGCCTCGCATCTTACTGCTGTCGCGTCGTGGAAGGTTTTGCTAATGTTGCAAGACCACTGCACCAAGTGACAGAAAAAGGGCGAAGGTTCGAATGGAACCAAGAATTCCAAGAAGCCTTCGAGGAACTGAAGCACAGGCCAACCACAGCTTCAATACTGGCATACCCTATTGTGAAGGGAAAATTCATTCTGGACACAGACGCCAGCGATGAAGGCATTTGCTTATGGGGCCATAGCTTATGGAAGCCGTCTCCTGAGCAAACCAGAAAGGAACTTCTGTGTCACCCGCAAGGAACTACTGGCTGTAGTAGTGTCCCTCAAACACTATCTGTATCGTCGTCACGTCCAGGTGAGGACTCAGCATGGAGCTCTCAGGTAGCTGATGAATTTCCAGCAACCAGAAGGTCAGCTTGCTGGAAGTCATAGCAAGCTACGATATTAAAGAGATTATTCTAGAGCTGAAAGATGTCCAGCAGCGCTGACGCTCTGTCATGAAGACCATCAACGGAATATCAACGTCATCACGTTGAGAGACGACAAGTCAGCTTATAACTCAATAGGAAGATCCTAACATTAATCCAGTCATGGATGCACTGGTGAGAGGGGGGAAGCCATCCCGGGCAGAGGCGACGGCGTTAACCTTCAGGGTCAGGGTTCGCCTAGGGCATCCGGGACAGCTAGAAGTCCGAAATGGTGTTCTCTACAGGAAATTGGAATCAGAGGATAGACGAGAAATCAAGTGGTGCTGTATGCTACCTAAGGTTCTGATACCGGAGTTCCTGCAGGATCTACACTCCTCTGCCATGGCAGGTCATCTAGGGATGACAAAGACTCTACACAAGGTACAGGAACGTTTCTACTGGTTAGGAATGTAGACAGATGTCAGATCCTTCATCAGGCAATGGCCAGACTGTGCTCGGCGAAGTAAGGCAGGACCAGGGAAAAAGGCCTCTCTACAGCAGAGGCAAAGCGGATATCCTATGGAGAGGATGGCCCTGGATATCATGAGACCATTGCCAGTCACCGACGACGGGAACAAGTTTATTCTTCTTGTAGCAGACTACTACACAAAGTATGTCGAGGCACATGTCATATCAGATGAGAAGGGTCGAGACAGTGAAACGGAAGCTAGTGGACGAATAAATATGTTGCTACGGAGTTCCTAGTAAAATTCACAGTGACGAGGGAAGGAACTTCCAGTTCAAGGTATTCCAGGAGGTATGTCAACTATAGGGGAATCAGAAAAACCAGGACAACCCCTTAGAGCCCAAAATCAGACGAAACGATTGAAAGATTCAGTCGGACTTTCTTATTACCCTGCTGGATCCCGATAAACACCAGCGAGACAGGGACAGGCAGAGCAACAACATAAGGGTGCTCAACTGCGACACCAGAAGAGAAACTATAATCGAAATTCAGATGGGAAGCTGTATGAAGCTGGACAATTCGTATGGATCCGCAACGACGCCAGAAAGAAGGGAGTCAGCCCCCAAATTGGCGCCTTCATGGGAAGACCCTTACCAGGTGGTTGTCAGACTATCTGACGTGACCTACCGTATCCAGATATCTCCTGTTATGATTTTAAAAAATCTTGTTTTGTTACTTGAAAATGGGATAAATAAGGGTTATAGTGTAAAAATACCAGTCTGAAAGTTTCAAAGTATAATATCCACAGGAAACCAATGTTTGAAAAATATACGAGGGTCGGTTGCATAGAAGAGACATAAGGAGTGCGCATGCACGTATGACTCACCTTACCATACTTTGTGTATTGGCGTATCACGCGGCGGGAGGCACATAACGGCATTTTCAAATTCAAGCAAAGTGGTCCTCTTAGTGATTGTCTCGTGAGACGAAGGATAATAAATCGCCGTTTGCGTTTAACTTACACTTTTTCATTCCAAATTATGGTTGGTTTCAGGGGTTTTGAGTACAAATACAAGTACTCATACACATGTTTTTTAAATCAGCTACTCACAAAGTTAGCCAATGCCTTTAATGTCGTAGTGTAAGTTATATAATTATTGTAAAACACCACGCCGTTATCTTAGGGAATATTCAAATATGTATCATATTGGTACATTATCTTCATAAAATTTTCATGAAGATAATGTTTTATAGACAGTATTTGCTGTAGTAGTAATATCCAGAGTTAAAGTCCATAGAAGAAGATGTGTATACGGCCCGATATGATTAGTGAAAAAGATACATGTTTGACAAAGAGCGATTATGTAACATGTTGAGAGACTGAATATTTTAGAATAAAAGGATTTGTCTAAGAGAGGACTTAATTCTCGATACAATTGATGCAGCGATTTAACATGTTTTGAAAAGACTATGCACACTCGCAATAACTTGTTAGGCTACAATGCGAGAACATATTCCTTGAAGAGGGCGGCTGCGTAGTCAGGTTAGTTAGGTTATCTTGCAAAAAAAAAAAAAAACGCAGATGGCGCAGTATCATTTTCCTATTGCGTAAGCGTCATTGCGCAATTTGTGGACGGGTATAAATAGGCGCGTTTTGCTAAGAAGTCGTCACTTCGACGCTGGCTCTCGTCGAGGTCGGATGGCGTTCCCTCCTCTCTAACTGAGCCAAGATTTAGGAAAAGATTGGAGATTAAAGAAATAGCGATCCCACTTATCTGCTTATAGATATTCCTGCTTGATCACTGCGCTAGAAATCCAGATTATAGGTGGCAGCGTTAGTTGTTTTAACCTGTATTATGTTCTAATGAATCGTGTGTGCAAATTAAAGTATGGAAATTGGCATACTCTAAAACAAGCCATTGTTTCTAAATTGTTTAATCAATGGTGTCTCAACTGACTGCTAAAACATATGCCCACCCACAGAGAACATACAGCTCCAAAAGAAATCGTTGATAATTCTATATTCGACTGCGCACAGTACCTCTCAACCTTCCATCCCCATATATTTGGGGAAAACGGAAAACGTAGTGGCCTCTACAATATAGCCATACAGGGAAAACCGTCGCATACAAGATGGCTATTTCGTCAGTAGATGGGGGAGTTAGAGACAAGGGGCAGTCCAGCCCTCCAGCTTCCAGAACCCGATCTAAAACAGAGGAGGGCCGTCACCCAATCATACATGCTGATTTTCACACGGATATCTCATTCCCGTACGTGAGTAACGCGGTAAATATGTCCATATATCAAATAAATTCTCGCTATACATACTGTCAATTGCCAACAACATGTAACGATCAATGATCTAGCATCTCGATGGCTTTATAACGAAAATCTGGCATATAAAAGTCTTCCCTTTCCAAACGTTCTCCTGTCACTATGTCACGAAGGAAAGTCTAGAGCGTTTGGATTGATGTTAAATATGTAATATAACCCTATCTTAGCTCCGTTACATGAATGTAGAGCTTTGTTCCCACTGAATTAACATATTCACGAATGAAAAAAATGGTAATAAGTCCCATTGATCCCTTAAGCTCACTTCTTTCCTTAGTCAAACAGATATTCGTTTTCACACGGGGTAAGTTGGCGATTCACAGCATTAACAACACTAAACGAGTGTACTTAAACCTGGTTTGTACCAGGATGAGAGTTTTCACCTCTTTCCTGAAGAACGAATATTAAGTTAAACCCTTTATAGGAGAGGCCTCGAGGCTATTTTAAGTGACCATTAGACTTTCACCGATGAATGGCTTGTTTGATGAGCTATACGCCTGGGAAATATGTAAAAAAAAAAAATGAAAAAAAAAATGTTGGGAATGACACTGAGGGCATAATCTAAAACGTCTCACCTGGTTTGTGGCATCCAACAAATGCAATGAATTGGCTTGACGTTGAAGAAAACGACTATATTTGGCGATTTGTAATACCAAATTGCACAACTGTACACTGAAATCACACTACCCGAGCTGGGATTTACATATACTTCCCATAAGTTTGATCTTTCTTAAGTCAAGCTGATGACAAATGATCGACGGCTTCAAACGAGTAGTCCATCCTGACGGAGTCCACCAAGTGTAGTTTATTTTCCACAAATGCAACTGCGCTAAGAGAGGAATTGTGTTTATCTGTTGTTTTGTTTGCTATTTGTGTTTTTTTTTCTTCTTTATTTGGAACTAATAACTATGTTATTAGGTCATCGGTTAAAATCAACATTTGGCGTCCTTTCGTGCTCTTCTGAAAAAGTGGAATGAGCTTATTTCAATGAAATTTCACATGTTAGAAAACTTTTAAATTTCTTAACATGAGACTACATGTATATTTTGTCAATTGCGTCAGAATACAGCGATGATGTTAACTTAATCTCTAGTTTGATTGATATAATTAACCGTGTTTATATAATCAGAGGAACTATGGTTACTCATCAAAGTCTACCTTGTTTGATCTAAGATCAAGACTTTGCCGTAAAAAATCCAATATAAATAAATCCGATTTCTTTCATTTTTTTTATTTAATCTATAGCATAAGTGCTAAATGAAGAGCTTTTGGGTTTTTTTTTCGAGGGAAAATGAACCTGCTTCATGTGAACCGCTTGTTACCACCATTGCGATATGAATAGTAAGAGATGGAGAGTACGTCCTGGGTTATAGAGTTATCGGTGGAGTTCCTGGCTCTTGGTAAGGGGGGGGGGGGGGGTGAAAAAGTTTTAGGGTTTGAGATATCACCACAGCTTTTAAGCAGTACCATACTTGTCAAACTGCACTGGTAAGGGTTGTTAATGACATCCTTCTGAACCTTATTAGGGGCAAGGACGAAATTTCGATTTTTGCTAGATTATACGCTGTTCTAACGTGGATTCAAATTTTAATCTTGTAGGTTAAAATTCTAATCAACTCAAGATTACCAGGTGAACCGCATTAATTCTGTAGGTTTTAATCCTGAATCAACGGCCTGTTGATTGAAGTTTAACCTGAGTCGATTGAATTTTAATCATTTGTTGGTTAATCGTATATTAGTCATGCAACGTTCGTTAAATGAGTGTTTATTAAACTTTACACAAGTTGTTGGTTAAAATGTTTAACCATTTGTTGGTTATAATTAATTAATAATTATATTAATATTTGCAGCCAGATTTGTGTAATCGAGAGGGAGCAATGCCGCGTTTTGCGGTGTGGGGGGGGGGGCGTGAAAGAGCGGGCTATCGTGGTGACACAACATTTGCTCCTGCGACGATTGCTCCTGCCTTAATTTCTCCGAAGGCAAAGGGTTAGGATTGAAATAGGGCTTTTGGTTCAGAATAATGCGAGGATAAGGATTAAGGTAAGTGTTAAGTTTGAGGTTAGGTTTTATGTTCGGCTTAACCCTAAAAAGGCTGGGGGTGGAATCCCCCCCCCCCCCCCCCGACGTTTCGCGCGATATGTCCGCAACGGTCCCAGATGTCGCCACGGTGCTGCACGATTTTTTTTTAGCATCTCGCGCATCTCCTGAGACCAAATTCGTGACGCAGTACTGAAGTTACGTAATATTTTGCAATAGCATGTCGGATAAAAAATGGCTCAAAAAATTGATTTCATGTACAAATCCAAAAGAGTTGGGAAGGGACAGTTCGCCAGCGGCAGTTCACTGTTCCCCCATGGCATCAAAGGTCCGGCTGCTCTGAGCTACCCCGGATGGATTTGGTAACATTCAATCGACTGCGAGCTGGTTTGGAAGACTCAACGCTAATAGTACTGTTGGGGACTTTGGGAATCCCCGACATGCATTTGTGGTCAGTGTAGATGAGCAGACAACAGACTATGTCATCAAGTGCCCTGTTCTCCAAACCCCTGACGGGATGACTGATCCGTCAAGCCTAAAGGATGCACAAGTCAACTGGCTTACAAACCTTAAGAAATAGCTTGGTATATAATGCTACTACCTCATACGAAATAAGAAGAAGGTGGCGTATCGATAAAAAACTAACAAATGCCTTTTTCTAACTTTCTGGTTGTATCTCCTGATAAACAAATAAGTCATTGAAAAGAAAAAGAAGCAGAAACTTGTTCTTCTGCAGCATGGGCATACACTCTTATTCCAAAGTCCTGAGTAGTAAAAGGAAAGGTTCTGAATTTGTACACAAAGGCCTGCCAGATTGGAAAATGCCTGTATGAAAGGAGGGATTTGATTACATACCCTTCCATTTGGATTATTTTGCGACCGATTAGAGCTGTGTAAAAATGGCCTTTGTCGAGCCTTTGTCAAGTCTAATGACACTAAATGATGCATTTAACCAAAAGAAACATGCAATAAAACATGTGTTTAAAAGGCAATTTAAGAAGATGGACAAAGATAGTCTTGATATTTTTTCTCTCAGACACAAGATGCTTTAAAATGTGTAAAAAAAAAAAAAAAAAAAACATTTTTAAAGGTAAAGTAGAGCTCTATACCGTAGTGGCACAACTTTAAAAACACGAAAATGACGTCAAAGTATCATAATTAGTTTTGATCATATTGCCGGAAGTCACCTTCAACGCGCGTGTTACTTATTCACTTCTAAAGTAAATGTGGTTATGAATTTCGAATTTTGATAAAAGTTTTCGAAAAAAATGAAGAACAAGTCGTGGGAAGAGTCACATGCACCATGCCTCGCTCAAAATTGGGAAGAAAAAAAAACCACAATATTATTGTTTACGAAAAAAACCCAAAAAATCTTTATCAGTCTCAGAATCATCAGAGGGCCCGGTACCAGTAGTGGCGCACCCATACACCACGCACGTAGTGGTACATGTACCGTATTATTATTGAATCTAAATGGTTGTTTCTTGATACCGCCGCGTCGAAGCTACATAATCATTGTGATGATGGAAATGATGATGATGATGATGATGATGATGATGATGGAGTTGATGATGAGAACGTATGGAAATGATGACGGTGATTGTTTCTATTATGATAAAAGTGTATGAAATATTATGGTATGTGAGAATAATTATTCCTGATCATTGATCAAGAAGGCGTATTCAGATGAAAGTGTCCGGGGAACAGTGTACGATGATCAATATCATCATGCATGATGATGGTGGTTTATTCAAAAACTGATTGCAAGGTGGAAATTATATATTATTTTTTCTAAAAACAGGATTTTTACAAGAAGAACAGAAAGCAGATTCACTGTGAGAGCAAGGATTCGAGCTCCCACGACATCGCGCCACCACTGGTGCAACGTGCGGCACCACTGGTACTGGGAAAGCGGATTCACTTTCTTATCGCCCGCGCTGTAATCGCCCGATGCTACTTACCACTATCAGTTTGTACTCTAGTATTTTTCGCCTTAGATTGAAAATGAAAATCCGCCTTTCCGCTTTTTGGGACACCCGGTACAGATCTCTGGCCAAGAAAAAGGTCCGGGGCAAGTAATCGCTTTCAACTTTAACTTGGGCATTATACTATGATAAACAGGTTATTTCCGATCGACTTTCTTACATGTGTTAATGTAAGTGGCAGTCAGTGATTTTCTTGGGATACAATACAATCTTGTTTCTGACATGTTGTTTGTCATAGATGTTGGCTTTGGAACACTATTATGTTTGGGTTATGCACCCTATTGTTACATTAATACAACATTGCATGCATCATGTTTAAGATTTCTATATGTTTTGGTGGAAAAAAATTTCAAACATTTTCTCAAAAACTTCTGTTTTTGACATAGTAATGTTTCCAGTTTCAAAAAAAAAGTGTTAATAAATTCTGTAAATGTTATTCTAAAAATGTTATGCAGAAACGATTTCCTGGTAATCACAAGACCATACATTTTAATTGTATTGAAATGTTTTCATCTCCTTTAGCGAACATTATTTTGATTATGTTTGTGCTAGCTGGAAACGTCTTACATGGTTTGTAGCATCCACAAATGCGTGGCGATAGCTGGACAGTGACAGTGCCAAATTCAGTGATTCGCATAAAGTATTGTACACTGGGGTACTGATCGCGCCGCTATTTATACAAACACATATTTATCTAAGCTCTTCAAATTCATGTTTAATGTTCGGCGGCCTTAAAACTACGACAGTTCCAAGAGAAGGATTCCACAGGTCATAGTGCAGTCTATTTAAACTAAACCATTTAAGCATGGAGTTCTTAAGGCACCTTATCAAAAGTCAGAGCCAATTTTGAACGAAGCCTTTAGCGTTGTCCCGCTCGCGATTTTTTTTTTCGCCTGAATCTTCGGGGCTACATAATATGAATATTTATGAGTTGCGGCTTTGGAATAAGACTGCGCATGTGTGTGGACTTGGCCACAGCTCCTCTAAATGTAAATGTGTACATGATTGAGGCTTGAGGAACTTTGGGTTCGGGGTTTTGTTTTGTTTTGTTTTGTTTTTTTTTTGTTTGTTTGTTTGTTTGTTTGTTTGTTTTACTTTTAGCTTTTTATGGGTCCAACAATGAAACCTAATTAACTTTATTGTACCTTGGCCATAGCACAGGCTTACTTTGCTCCGTCTCGGAGAGCTATAGAACCCAGTCGAATGAAAAGACAGCATACGTGGCCATGCCTCTCTCTCTCTCTCAGATCTCATGCACGCTCATTAGTTATCGTATGACACAAATTCCACGCGCATGCGTACTCTTATTCCGACGATGCAAGTCATGAATATTCATGTGATGAAGACCCAAAGGTGACAGCGGCAGCAAAAATATTTCAATTGCTTAGCTGAACTGTGATGTTATTATTATTATTATTACTTATTATTTATGCTGCGCTTTTCCCATAAGGCCCAAAGCGCTTACAATAATCAAACAGTGAACATAATATAATCAAATGTATATCCTAAACTACAAACTGCAAAAAAGATGAGTTTTTAGTGCCTTTCTGAATGTTGTAATTGATGGAGACTGCCTAATTGTGAGTGGCAAAACATTCCAGTGTTTTGGAGCTGACACAGTAAATGTCCTATCACCAGCTAACGTACGAGTAACTGAATATGTGAGACGAAGAGGATCACTGGCTGACCTCAGTGCTCTGGTGGGTGTGTGTAAATTCAAACAATTACCCAAATACTTTGGAGCTTGATTATTAAGTATTTTGTACACAAACACAAGTAATTTGAAAATTATTCTTTGTTTCAAAGGAAGCCAGTGGAGTGAACTCAACAGTGGTTGAGAAGGATGATCTCTGTAAACCTGCAATATTAATCGGGCGGCCCAATTCTGTAATCGTTGAACACGGACCAATTGATTAGAAGGAATGGTAGAAAGAAGGCCATTACAATAATCAATACGTGACAGAACTAAAGAACGCACAGCGTTATGACAGGCAGACTGGTCAATAAACCTTCTTATTCTAGCAATATTCCGTAAATAAAATGTGACCATACTACAGATGTGAGGGATATGATAGGACATGGACATGTAAGAATCAAATATAACACCCAGGTTTCTTATCTTTTCTGAAGGGCTAATAAGTGTGCCACCAACATCTAACTGAACGTGTGGAAGACTGTGCAGATTGTGAGCAGAAGCAGCAACAAAGAATTCGGTCTTTGAATCATTTAGTTTTAACTTATTCACTACCATCCACTGTCTTATATCTGAAATACAATTTTCCAACAGAGATGAGGAAATGGAAACGAGGACGAAAAGGACGGGTTAGAGCTCGCCTGCGAAGCGGAAACGGAACACTTCTCTCTACGAAATGAATGAATAAACTGAAAGCATGTATATAATTCAATAAGGTCAGCATAAGTACTGCGATAGTTGTTTCTTTTGTTTTACTGAAACCTGCATGGTTTTAACCCAAAGAGGCTGAAGTCGATTCTTCAAAATTTGGTCATTTAGGTTAATGTGTGTTTGTGTGCCAAATTTGGTTTTTGGCATACTAAATTGCATTTGTGAATTTTTGTTGGGTTGTAACCGTTTATATCTAAGATTTAAGGATGCATTTAGAAAAAAAAGCTTGGCTTGTTGAATCAGGATTTGAGAGTCAAATGACGAGAGATTAATAATGGAGTACTTTCCTGGGAGTAAATCGATTTTCCTTTGAATGATGTATTAGCTAATAATATGAAGCGATTCATGTGAGTTCTTGGGGGAAGTCTGTTTATTTTTGTTGTTGTTGTTGTCATGCAAATACAGGGCTGTTTTGAGTTCTTTATGATGTTTAAGGCTTTGCTTGTAGCTCGCACTGCCTACGTCGAGTCTGTTGTAATTGGCACGTGGCTCACTACTGATGGGAAAATTTGGACACGCCCACGGATGCTTTGACTTCCAGGATGGGCAGCCAAACTCGTTTGTTTGTGATTTTTCCCGAAATTTCTTCTTAGTGGACGTTTTGTGGCCCCGCTAATGTGTGAGGGTGAACTCTTGTACACGCCACTCCCACCTGGGACTCACTGTTTCTGGGGTTGAAGTTGTCGACCTTCTCGTGTGAACCCTGACCACTGGTGGAAGTCAGGCGAACGACAGCAGTTAGAATTAGTAGTAGTAATATTCGCATCAATCAACCTTTTTACCACTCGACCGTACAAATGGATTGTCAACCACAACAGTCTGGAACCAACTCGGAACATATCAGGGCGGGAACCTATGGAGGCGGCACGGGCTGATATCTCCCGACTGCAGATGAATGTATATGGCCTAACAAAGGCTAAAGCTATTGTTATTAAACGTTTGTTACAGACCAACAAGTCAACGCTGTCCTGTTGCAAGAGAGCCATAATATGAGTGACACCTCTCGCCTTAAAATCCCTAGGTACACAGGCCACACTGAACGAGACATCCATGAAATTTCCACTTCTGTGTGAAAATTCGGCAAAGTGGAAATCAGTAGGAACCTCTGCCCCCGATTCTGACTTCTAAAATCCACCCATCCACGGGAGAACTAGCCCTAGTTTTCAAGCATGGTGTACACACACACACACACACATACTTCAGAAAGCTAGACTGTGCACTTAATAACATCATGCGCTCATCACTGGATGTCTCCGCCCTACACTCACAGATCTCCTCCCAGTCCTTGCAGGAATTGCGCCACCAACGCTACGCCTAGAGAATCTGACAGACAAGCGGACATACAAATCCACTGCCGATGATGATCACCTCTACCCAAAATAACCATGATAACGAAAGAATCCCAAGATCGACGTTGCTTTATCCCGTTCAATTCTTGAACGCCAAAGAAGAGTTTGTAAAGGACACAGTTCGCCAGCGGCAGTTCACTGTTCCTCCTGGCATCAAATATCCGGCTGGCTCTGATCTAGCTCGGATGGATTTGGTAACATTCAGTCGACTGCGGGCTGGGTTGAAAGACTCAACGCTAATGTATCGTTGGGGACATCGACAATCACTGACATACATCTGTGGTCAGTGTAGATGAGCAGACGGCAGACCACAACTGTCCCGCTCTCCAAACCCCTAAGGGGATGACTGATCTGTCAATTCCAAAGGATGGACAAGTCTGGCTTACCCAGTATTAAGAAATAGCTTAGTATATACTACTGAAATCAGAGGAATGGGCCGTATTGATAAAAAAACAAGCAAACACCTTTTTCTAACTTTCTGCTTGTATCTCCTGATAGCCAAATAAGTCTTTGCTAGGAAAAAGACGCAGAAACTAGTTCTTCCGCAGCATGGGCTTACATTCCTATTTCAAATTCCTGAAAATCAAAAGGAAAGGTTTTGTTCTTGTACACAAAGGCCTGCGAGATTGGGAAATGCCTGTAATAAAAAGAAGAATATTCTTTCTTTGCCTGTTTTTGCAAGCTCCTCTGAAGGTAGCTTACGCTTTTTTTCTTGCAAAACATGATGTAGATTATCAGTCTATATTTTCTAATTTCAAATTGCCCTCATTCTTATTTAAGACCACTAGTAAGCAGATACATGTATTCATCTTGGGTCTCATAGGTTTGTTACAAAATATTGAATATTAAAACCAGTTTGGTTACATTTAAAAGCAGTAGGCCAAATCCTTTTCTGCATCAAATTCGAAAAGTGAGCGGGGAGTAGAGCTTTGGAAAAGGCTTACGCATTGGAGAACAAATCTCCTTTGTACTATTTTCCAGATAACATCTTTATCTGATGTTGGAGTGCATAATCTGTTGAAAACAATGTAAAACCTGTCAAACAACCTACCGCTTACCTGGCTTTAACTGGGCCCTATTATCATTATCCCCTACAGAAGTATTAGATTGATAAAGTTTTACTTAGAGCTCATTGAAATGGTCATTCAGAGGAATTTTTTGAACCGTAGCCCTGTGCTTGAGCTAGACCAGGTGTCTCAAAAAAAGCTTAATGGCAGCTTATAAGTACCTTGCTTGCGAAAAATATTTTTGTACACAATTGGGAGCATTGGATAAGATCACTGGAATTGGTTAAGTATGTTTGATTATATGTCATTTTATTTAGATTTTTTTATTTATTTATTTTATTTTTTTGCGATCGATAGAGTTGTGTAAAAAAAAAAAAAATGGCCTCTATCAGTGTTTATGTAAAATGTTACAAGGGTTGAGGAAAGACTAATGACGTAAATGTCAAAACAAAAGAAACATACCATGAAGCATGTGCTAAAAGGACAATTTTAGGAAGCGGACATAAGTGATATTGGTATTTTTCTCTCAAACAGAAAATATTTTAGAAGTGATAAATTAAAAATAATTGTATCATTCTTAAAGGCAAAGAATATCCCGTATATTGAAAAAAAAAATGAAAATCCACCTTTCCGCTTTTCGGTACAACTGGCACAGATCTCTGGCCAAGAAAAAGGTCCGGCGCAAGTGATCACTTTCAGTTTTTACTTGGGCATAACATATATTAATAGGTAGCTTTAGCTTCTGTGCAAATGCCACTTTTTTCGATACGGCGCATTGTTTATTTAACTGAGTTTCGTCACCTTATACGGCACATCCGCATGTTTATTATTTATGTATACCAGCTCATTCCTGACAAACTTGCAACGAGTAAACAAATCAAACAAGTTAACAAAAATAAACAGGTTTTTAAAAAATTTCTTACACGTGCAAATGTACGTGGCATTTAGTGATTTTTCTTGGGATTCTTCATTGAATACAGCCACCAGAGGAAAATATATTTTCATTATTGGTTATTAGTTGATATACAAGCTTATTTCTGAAATTTTGTTTGTCATAGATGTTGACTTGCAACACTATTATGTTTGAGTTTTCAACCTAAGGCTTATCGTGATTTTTCTTGCTATATGTAAAGAGTCAGAAGACACATTTATAATTAAAAGTGACCATTTATTTCACTGTACTAATATAAAATACAAATAACTGTTCTGCTGAAACTCAGAGATAGGCCGAATGGACCTCCATCAGCTTAAATAACACATCCATAAAATACTAAAGGGCGGGCGAGGGTAAAGCATCTTACAGTCATATTGACTAGGGTATTTTCAGATTAATTGGTACATCTTCTTTCGTGTTTCTCTTAACTTGAAAATGTATAGGTGATTCTTTTGAACATCTCACCTTGTTTTTGACATTCGACGAATGCTTGGTAAGAAAACGTGCAGACTTAGTGGTTGCAATACCGTAAGCGCAGTTATACATATAGGTCATAATAACATCACTTGTATATTTATATACATTCTATCAGACAAGCTCCCTGAATTCAAGCTGACGTTTAATGCTCGATTGCTTCAGACGAGTATCCCATTGAGACGGATTCCACCAGTCATAGTACAGCTTATTCATGGTACCATTTTAAGCTTGAGTACGATAAAAACATTTCCATGAATATGCTTTACGAAAATAAAGGTTTTCTCAACTTTGGAACCTAGCTGCTAATTTTTAAAGTCAAAGGGATTATGACTTAATAACAACTAATTAATCAATTCAGTATTTCAGTAAGTTATTGCATCATAAAGATGAATAAGATTTATGTTTAATGATACCACATTTGTAAATCTTCTCTTATGATTGAATGAGCGACAGACTTAAGAATGTGATTGTAAATTTCCCACCTTCTCCCCATCATCATCCACCAATAAGATGGATTTAAGATCGATTAAATAGGGTCATTCAGGAGTATACTTATACCTGTGTTTTATGTTTTAAAGACATTGGTTAACATTGTTATGATTTTAACAAATCTTGTTTTGTTACTTGAAAATGGGATAAACATAAGGGTTATAGTGTAAAATTACCAGTCTGAAAGTTTCAAAGTATAATATCCACAGGAAACCAATGTTTGAAAAATATACGAGGGGTCGGTTGCACAGAATAGACATAAGGAGTGCGCATGCGCGTATGACTCACCTTACCATACTGTGTGTATTGGCGTATCACGCGGCGGGAGGCACATAACGGCATTTTCAAATTCAAGGAAAGTGGTCCTCTTAGTGATTGTCTTGTGAGACGAAGGATAATAAAATCACCGTTTGCGTCTAACTTACACTTTTTTCTTCCCAATTATGGTTGGTTTCAGGGTTTTTGAGTACAAATACAAGTACTCATACACATGTTTCATCTTAGTTTCAGATTTTTTAAATCAGCTACCCACCAAGAAAAATCTTGCCTGCCATAGGTTTACACGTGAAAACAAGCAATTTTTGAATAATAATAGTTCCCCTATTACTACTTTGAATTTATTTCAAATGTGATTTATATCTAATTTGAGACTTTGGAAAAGTTTACTAAACGCCAAAATAAAAAAAAAAATAAAAAAAAAATCAAAGACTCCCCATAAATTTCGGGTACTATGCATGTTTTTGACCCTCTAGCTGCCATAGGTTAATACACAAAAACAGGGTATTTGAAATTAAGTTAATTCCCCTAGGATTCATCTAAATACATGGAAAAGGTGATTCACATAAAATTTCAAACTCTGAAAATATATAAATGAACCTTGATGAGTACAATAGACCCCCATAAATCCCCGGGAATATGCATGCTTTTGAACAATTTTTGAATGTTTGTAATACTGCACGTGAAACCTTTTGTGGTACCGATGACGCGCGATATGTGGCTATACCACAAGTGTACTACAATACATACTCGTGCTTTATTTCGGTACTAAAAGTTTTTCGTAAATATATATTCTTTGTCTCGGATGCAGGTGCTGCGGGCTTTCCATTCTCCTCACATATGGACCGCTGCGCAGGCACGCAGCATCATGCACAGTTTCTTACTATACTATACATGCATGAAGAAGCTGGAGGGGGAGGGTGTGAAACATGTAAAATGAATAGTCGATAGAATTTCATAAGCTTACTATTTGTGATAACCTCCACAAATTTCTTGGCAAGCAAAAAAAAAAAAAAAAAAAAAACACGAAACAAAACAAAACAGAGGAATGCTGATTTTGGGGGTTCCATTTCCTCCCTCCAAAATATCTGATAGCTATAGAATTAAAATTTTTATTGTTCTCCCTCTTTATATCATTCTCTTTTCTTCTCCTCTCTCCTCATATATTACTTTTTTCTTCTTCTCTCTGTTTCTTCCTCTTTCTCTGTCTCTTGCTACTCCCCTTCTATCATTCATTCATTTTTTCTTCATTGTATCCCAATGACTCGCTAGCTCTCTCTCTTTCTTTCTCTACTTCTCTCTCAACCCCCTATTCCATTTTTAATTCTCTCTTTCTCTCCCATTCCCGCTCTTTCTCAAACTCGCTCAATCTCTTCCTAGGTCTCTAACTCCCTCAATATCAATAACCCTCTTCCTCTTTTTCTCTTTTACTCCTCTCCTCTTATCTCTCCATTTGTATCTGTCTGTTATAATATATATCCCTCTTCCTTTCACCACACCCCTTCCTTATCTATTACAAATTACTTAAAGTAGGAGCCAAAATGGTGATGAAAGCAATATTCTAGTGAACATGAACGGGAAAATGAATTACCCAATTTTGAGATTAGAGAACATGTGAACATAAAATATTGATAGTGAAATTTCTGCGTGAATTCGTTCAGTGAGGAAGTTTTCCTCCACGTAAATGGTAGATTAACTGTTGTGCCACTACCAAAATAAGAAACAGATCCAAAGCAGAAATACATGTAGGTGGCATATGAAAAGAAATTCATGGATGAACTTTTAAACAATACATAAATGTAAACTCTATTAATCACATGAAAAATTAAATGAGTGGTGGTGTGATTTTTTATATGGAACCTGTGATCACAAAAGTTAATTAACCACTTTCGTGATATGTGTGAACGATTAAACCAACTGGCCCAAAAAGGAAACCGCCCGTTTAACGGGCGGGCCCCGCTATGTGAAATGAATGGTCGATAGAATCTCATAAGCTTGCTATTTGTGATAACCTCCAAAAAAAATCTTGACAAGCAAAAACGAAACACAAAACAAAACAAAACAAAACAGAGGAATGCTTATTTTAGGGATTCCATTTCCTCCCTCAAAAATATTGTTTAAATTGAGTGGAGGAAAACTTCTCACTGAACGAATTCACGCAGAATCACACTATCAATATTTCATGTTCACATGTTCTCTAATCTCAAAATGGCCAATTCTTTTTTGCGTTCATGTTCTGAAGAATATTGCTTTCATCACCATTTTGGCTCCTACTTTAAGTAATTTGTAATAGATAAGGAAGGGGTGTGGTAAAAGGAAGAGGGATATAGATTATAACTGACAGCTATAGAATAAAAGACTGAATTAAAAACTTTATCAGTGCAATGGGAGGGGGCTCAATTTAAACAGGTGGTAAAATTTATATTTTCCATCGAAAAGGGAAAGGGGCATGGCCTGGAAAGCCCCCCCCCCCCATTCCACCACTGAATTTAACTATAATTCTTTTAACTACAAAAAATACTAAAAAGAACTTAAATTAGGAACACATGACAACACTATTGCATGAGTTGGCCGATATTGTTCATAGGCCTAACAACAATAATAATGAAAAAAAAATAATAATAGCTACGCTATTTCAGGAAAAATAATATAAGTGCGGAAAGGTCATTAGAATAAAAGAACCATTAATTCAAATTATTCACCTTTAATCGGAAAACTGCCAAATTTGTCAAAAATATATCACAAATATCACAAAAAAATGTATGCATTTGTTTACCCCATCCTGGTCTATCGTTTGCCGTCCGATACCACCATGTTTGAATTCAACTATTACGAGCGAGCGAGGCGAAGAAACACACAATCTTCTTGATCTAGTAACCCCATCGCCCAGTTCCTTTGATTTCAAATAGCATAAAACAATTATTTAACAAGCGAGCCCAGATAACGAGGAAAAACTCATTCATTTAGGAGCTTGTCCGTCTTTTAACAGTCACGGAAGTCTGTAAACAAGTAATGTTCCGCTCGACTAACGTTTAAAACGGCTAGCGCCGTATAAATATGGCTGTAAACCAGCTGAGGAACGTATTTATGATACAACGAAATGCTGCATTTATCAAGATAATCTAGGATGTTCTATTCCCACATGTTTAATAATTGGCATGATTCGTGGTGTGTGTACCTATGCGTCACAGTAGACAGAGCATAATGATGTTTCCTTTAAATGCATACAGAAAACTGGAAATAACTAATTAATCATTCCGTTTATATAACAACCCTATGAATTGAGCTCACCGAATTCTAGCTCATGACAAACGTTCGACGGCTTCGGACGGGTAACCCAAGACGAAGTACAGTTTATTCTAGCAACCATCTGTAAAGCCCAATTGTGTATTTGTTTTTTTTTTTTCCCTTGAATTTATGCATACACGTTATTTGTGACCCTAAATAACTGGCATGATTCTACGGGGTCGGGGTTGTTCGGGGGGGGGGGGGGGGGGGGGGGTGGGGCTCAAGAACCCCAAGATATATTCAAGCTCTGCCCAATAGTGTTCTATGATATGGATGAGAGTTTAACTATATATATAATTATAATACACATTACAATCCTCCAAGCCTCCAGTAACCCCCTCCCCAACTTTAATCTAAAACCTGCATACAAGCGAGTTTTATTCGTTGAGTTAAAGGATTTGCCATTAAATATCAGCCCTTGCTAGAAGTCAAGCTGATGACAAGTATTTGACGGCTTCCCGCGAGTAACCCAAGAGCATAGGGCAGGTTGGTGTAGCTAACGGATGCAAGCTTAATGTACGTTCAGCCATTTTTTTTCTCTTCTTGTTTTTCTTAAATATAACACTACTTTTCGGTTTAGACACATGCTTTACTGTGCGGCATTCATATATGTTACGGGTCACCCCGCCAGGCATGTTTTACTTGTTGATCTGTATCAAAGTGGATTAACAGAAATAATCAGGCTTGCTAGCTAAAAGCACGAGATACAGAGAGATAGATAGAGACAGAGACAGAGACAGAGAGAGGGAGAGAGAGAGTGTGCTCGGAAGTGATGTTAATGATATAGCAAAGCGTCGTGGTCTGGTGGTTCTGACTCTCGTCTTTCAATCAGAGGGTCGTGGGTTCGAATCCCAGCCATGGCGTTAATTTCCTTCAGCAAGAAATTCATCCACATTGTGTTGCACTCAACCCAGGTGAGGTGAATGGGTACCTGGCAGGAATTCATTCCTTGAAATGCTTGCGCGCTGTAAAAGGCTGCCGGGCTAAAGCTGGGGTAATAATATCCAAGTCCTTTGGAAGCGTATAGAGACGTTATATCAAAATGTGATATGCACTATACAAGAACTGTATATTATTATTATTCTGCATTTATTTTGCGCCCAGTACATCTCCCTGAGATGTGTCTAAGCGGTAATATGTTTAAGAATATTATTAAACCGGTCACTGGACCCAGGTTTGTCTGCACACAATGATTGCACTTTCTCCACTCCCGAGGGAGCATTCCAGCCAACAGTCGTTACTTAATTTACAGAAGCTCACAATGCTATACAAATCACAATGTCTTTGGCATCCTACAGGGTACCCCCCCCCCCGCACACACACACGCACACCTAGCTATTGTAGTAATTTCACCGTCAATGGTAACTTTCACGGAATACGGAATACAGGAATTTGATTGGCTGTTGGGCAACCTTACCATTGTAGTTACCATTAATGGAAATGTTACTTTAATAGCAAATCCCAGTGGCGTATGTAGGGGGGGGGCAGGGGTCACGTGCCCCGTGTGGCACTTCGAGGAAGCGCAAAAAACGCAAAAGAAAAAGAAGAAAAAAAAAAGGGAAAATGAACAAAAAAGAAATATTTTAAAGAATTTTGCGCCCGATCCTTCATTTGCAGTGCATCAGAAATAGAGTTTTTGAGGGTTCAAAGTACAAAACTTTTTAAAGATATAGGTCGCTTTGCTCCCTCGCTTGATCATTTTCTCTCCGAATCTCATAATTTGCACCCCTATCACCTTCTTGTAATCATCTTACACAAGCTTTTTGCAAAGGAAGGAAAATGATAATATTTAAGGGATATGCTCGGCTCACAAGTGTTGAAACGTCTCACCTGGTTTGTTGCATCCGACGAATGCTTGGTAATATCGTGACAATGAAGACAATGTGCAGTTTTAATGGTTCGTAATACCGTAAGCGCAGTTGTACACTTCTGTCATACTAGTCGAGCTGCTAAGTGTAAACATTTTATCACCTTAGCTCCCTGAATTCAAGCTGACGATGATAAATAATCGACGGCTTTGGACGAGTAGCCCAAGAAGACGGTGACCACCAATCATAAACAGTCTACTCCAACTACCATCTGTGATATTTACGCGCAATGTGCATTTTTCCCATGAACTTACTCTTTTGTCCTTAATCATGTATTTCAGAAATAAATCCAATCATTGACAGGCGTCTATTTTATTAGAGGATTTAGCAAACGTTACGCCGGCTAGGTTGGTTAAATCTTTTCATGATTTGTTTTGAGAAATATTGTGACATCTCAGAGGGAAACGGATGCTTCTAAACCCAAATGTAGTCGCCCTTTATTTTGTTTAGGCATCTGATTATTCGTCGATCATTTCTTATTTTCAGCCTAATGTTTTTACCCTAAAAATTCTGTATTTCTTTACAATTCATTCTTAATATTGAATATCGACGGCTTCGGACGAGTAGCCCAAGAAGACGGTGACCACCAATCATAAACAGTCTACTCCAACTACCATCCGTGATTTTGACGCGCAATGTGCATTCTCCCCATGAACTTACTCTTTTGTCCCTAAAGTTGTATTTCAGAAATAATCCAATCATTGACAGGCGTCTATTTTATTAGAGGATTTAGCAAATATTGTAACATCTCAGAGGGAAACGGATGCTTCTAATCCCAAACATAGTCGCCTCCATTTTGTTTGGACATTTGATTATTCGTCCATCATTTCTTATTTTCAGCCTAATGATGTCACCTTAAAAATACAGTATTTCTTCACAATTCATTCTTAATATTGAACACATGCAAACATTCAGTTTAGGCAAATGACTCTATAGATCTATTTTTAGAAGAAAATTTGTGTTTAACGAAAGTGCTCTTTCGATGATTTTCATTCTCTTAAATTAGAAGAACAATGTTTCTTCTAGCTCAAGTTAAGGTGAAAGTATGTAACTTTATTTTTTTCCGTTACATAGTTCCCAAAATCATCCAACTGATATTCATAACGACAACCTACATGTATAATGAAAGGGATGGTTTTAAAGGCTTAATTAGAGAAGGTCAAAAAATATCTCCAATATCTGATCAGCAGAGGTGTTGCAATAGAGTGGTTTCTTCCTAACAAGGCTAGGGCCTTAATTTCAGGAGTTTTTAATGACTTAATGCCGGGGCTTGGAACCCCCCCCCCCCCCTCCCCATATGACATCTTGGTTGTCGACTGCCTAATCGCGCCTGATTGGCACATTACCCAGATCGTAATCGACAAAACTAGAACTAATTGGTCTAGAATAGTCATCTTCAATTAATATTTCACTTGTTATATAACTTATTCGTGAAATCAGAATTTAGCTCTAGATCACTAAATGAAACTCCACATGTGCTAAATTTTGGTGTAGATGCTCCCTGTAATGATCTTAGCCAATGATACAGTGATGTGTGACTCGAGACCGGACTCGAGTTCATTTGTGCGGACTCTGTCTCGGTCTTGAACGTTCATGACTCGGTCTCGGACTCGGACTCGGGGCCCATGACTCAATGACTCAGCTGCTTTTATTTTGTAGCAAGACATCGTATTTAAAAGAAACCAGAAAGGGTAATGACTTGCTAGGTTAATTATATTCACTTATGTATGTCACTAGAAGTTCAAAGCATTATACTCAGTTCAGGGAACTTCAGGCTTTTCAGTCCAAATCTATAGTAATGTTATGTAATAGCTCTCTGGCTAGACAGTATTGTCTGGGACATAAATGAGGTTGTAATGTATTCATTTCTTACAGCTGTTTGCTTTTAACTTAGGAAGCAATGGCAGTCCTTGTATGGAATGTAGAATTTTTTCTTTTGTCAAGTTGTCTGCTCTCATATATTTTGTGTTATCTTCATAGTAATTTCTTTGTGAGAGAAGGGCATAAGTAGAGCTTAGAAAAAGGGATTCAGGGAGAACTACTTCAAGCAGTCAGGTAGTATAGACCTTGTTCTAGGCAGTAAAAGTTTCTCCCCCCCCCCCCCCCTCTCTCGCTCTTTCTGAGGCCGTCAGGCCGGGTATTCCACGTTGGGACGAGAGGCGAGTCCAGCTGCTGCTGCCACCCGGTTCTACTCATCGTCGGGGCTCTATCTCGTCCGCTGATCTGGTCATCTGGCTGAATCCACATCGCTTGTCTAGTAGTGGGGCGGCATAGCCGACCAATTGTGCATTATGGGTTAATTGAACCAAATTTGGCACAAATGTAGATATATGTAGTATAAACAAATTCAGAGGAGGTGACATTCTGCCCACGGGGCCATGGGGGCCACTTTTAAAAAATAGTCAAATGGGGGCACTTTTCGTTATACACAGTCAGAAATCTGCTGGAAAAAGTTAATTTTAGGTAATATGACATCAGTAATCCACATTAGAATGTTTCAGGGCATAAATGTTTCTGAAAACATAATTTAGGGTCTCACTTTGATAAAGGGGGCTATTTTCTGAAAAATCGAAAATAGCATCCAGTTTACACCTAAAAAGCACCAGATTTTACACACAGGTAGATTAATACATTATAACAAAATGTAGACGGAAAGACATCTCAGATTCTGCCCTTGGGAGCCGTGGGGGCCATTTTAGGTAATATAGCATCAGTAATCCATATTCTGATGTTTCAAGGCTGAATGTTTTCAGGGGCTCAATTTGATAAATTGGGGGATATCTTAATAAAATAGAAAATCGAAAATAGCTCCCAGTTTACATCTGTCTTGAAATAAAAGTACCGAATTCGGCACACAGGTAGATTAAGACAATATCACAAGATTTAGATGTGGAGGCATCTCAGATTCTGCCCTTGGGGCCGTGGGGGCCATTTTTAAAATTGTCGCAATGGGGGCATTATTATCTATGACTTACACAGCCCAAATGAAAAAGTGACAAGTAAATTTTAGGTAATATAGCATCAGTAATCCATATTCTGATGCGTCAAGGCTGAATGTTTTATAGATATAATTCAGGGGCTCAATTTGATAAATTGGGGGATATCTTAATAAAATAAAATCGAAAATAGCCCCCAGTTTACATCTGTCTCGAAATAAAAGTACCGAATTTGGCACACAGGTAGATTAAGACACTATCACAAGATTGAGTACATATGTAGATTAAGACAATATCACAAGATTAAGATGTGGAGGCATCTCAGATTCTGCCTTTGAGGGCAGTGGGGACCATCTTTAAAAATGTTCACCATGGGGCCATTTTTTTATACATAATTATATACAGTCCGAAATCTAATTGGAAAAGTGAAATTCAGGTAATATAACATCAGTTATTTATAATCAAATGTTTCAGAAGAGATGTATATATATATATATATATATACTCGAAAAATCATAGCTTAGGGGTCCATTTTGATAAAATAGGGGGTATTAAAAAAAAATAAAACAAGCACAGGGTTTACATTTATTTTATAATTCAAAACACTAAGGCCCGAATTCACAAAGGTGGTTTCATTTGAAACCACGATTTCTAAAAACCATGGATTTTTGAATTCACGGTTTCACCTGAAACCATGGTTAAAACCACGGTTTCAACCGGAGTCCAGGGATTTCCCCCTTTTTGCACTGCACTGAGCATGCTCAGTATGATTGATCCAGAGAGTAGTATTACCGATGCCGAGCTAGCTTTCCTTTTATTTTCGTATCTTTGAAATAAAACGCGGACGTGTACCGCAGGGTCATCGTATTTTGCATATTGACCTTAATGCGCTTTTCGCCCGGAGCAACAGGCGTATTATCATGCGCAATCGCGCTAGTGCGCGCATAGCGTAGCCAAACTTTGTTTACATCAACATTCGGCCGCCTGGCCAGGCTATGCTTATATGGCGTAGGCCTCACTAAGTACATAGGTCTATTTATATGATCGGAGGGTGCGACTGCAATCGGAATATTCTAGGTTGCTCTCTTTAAATAATTTATATTTGTTTTTCAAAAACTGTTTAATGACGAAGATGACGAGGATTTTGTAATCGTATGAATAAGACGATAGCCAATTGGGGCATCTACACGACGTCTTATCATGAATGCTTACGGCATTGAAAAATAAAATGATATTCAATTTGTCGATGTTCAATTTTTATCTGTGAATAATAATATATTTAACATCTCCAGCATCGTTAAGAATTGTAATTGATTTCGGACTTATTTTTATCTAAAATTTCGAATTGATTTCGCAATTTGCTACATCGAAGTCCTTTTCATTTGAAAATTGCGCTAGGTTTGGGGCTTCATTGTTCTGACGGTCATTGTAAATCGTAGATTCAAGAATTAATTGTACTTTTTTCAGGAGTAATTTCTCTATATATCAGTAATATTTCAAGACATCTTTATTGAGAAACTTTTCTGTAGTAGGATGGGAAACTTTGAAGTGGTTGGCATTAGGTTAAGCATCACAGATTTTATTTTTGTTTTTTAAATATTTTATTAGAGATTTCATTTAAAATAAATTGTAGCATGCGCACGGACACACACACACCCTCTCTCACACACACACCCACACGCACACACACACACAAGTCTGCAAAGCCTCCCCCCCCGCAAAGTAAAAGCATCATAACAACCGTTCCAACATGCTGCTATCTTCAAGCACAGCCACAGCCTACCAAGATCTTTTGCAACATCAACCTCTCTTGTGCAAAGTATTCACTGTCAATATTTTCCAATAATATCAAGCATATTTACATTGCCTCATCAGAAACCGCAGAAAGTTTTGGAAAGTGGGCCCTGCTCATAGCATCATCATCTAACACAAAATATGACGTCATTCACATCTTGCCAAAAGGGAACACGACTTCTAGTGTGATGTTTCTACGATACAAAGTACATGGGTACAAAGATTTTATAAAGTAACTTAATTTAATATATATTTTTGTCATATTACTGATACAAAATTTAAAAAAAAAATAGGTAACCATATTTTCCATTGCTAGTTAATAATAGTCAAAAGAAATTATATACCGACTCACTGAATATGAACATGCCTATTTTCTCAGAAAGGGATGGCATAAGGCATAATTTACAATATCAGTGAATCTACATTCATACATTCATGGCCGTACGCAGGGGGGAGGGCACCCCCATAAATTTGAAAACTTACATTTTTTTAATGAAAAATTTTCACAGAATTCACGAAAAGTGTGTACTAAATGTAACAAATCCTTCAATCTCACTTTAAAAAAATGCAAAAGTGTCCCGTGACAAGCTCAGTCGTTTTGCTTCTTCCCTTTCGATTTTCTTCGATATATTTTAAAATGAATTCATAACGCCATGCAGAAACCATGCCAGGTTTATATCCACTTGGTCTACCAGCAGATTGTCTACTTACCTGATTGTCTAATACCATATTGGCTTACATTTGGTATACTGTCAATATGGTCTAACTGCCCTTTGGTCTAATACATACTGGTCTAATTCTCGTTTGGTCTAATGACCACTTGGCCTAATTGCCAATTCGTCTAATTACCAATTACTTATTGCATTTGGTATTAGACTAAGTGGTGTTAGACCAAGTGGACATTAGATGCAATGGGTATTAGAAAAAAATGAGAATTAGACAAAATGGTAAATAGGCGAAGTGGCAATTAGACCAAGAGGTCACTAGACCAACTGGTTGTAGACAAAATGGAATTAGACCATGTGGGACGAGACCAAACGGGCAGTAGTCAAAGTGGGAGTAGACCAACCGGCAATTTACCAAAAGTATCACTGCATTATCTGCATAGAGAAGTTTGCAGTATTGTCAACAAGGTCAAGGCAATTAGAAAGGCTGCATGGTACACCACGTATTACCCAAGGAAATGATGGTTGAATTGGCATGGGAGGAAAATATGTTAAAAATATAATTTCTCAAAGAAAAGGATGCTTTAAACATGGATATTTTTTGTATGTACACCTATATAAACAGAAATGGTATATCAAACTTTTAATATATGAACCTTGTACTTGTAAATATGAGAGTGGTCTGAAATGAATACGTATTCATATTTTTGTATAATTGCAAACAGTGAGGTGCTGCTGACTTCTTCTTGTCTAAGGGTTTAAGCACTATTTCATTCATAAATGAATTGCATTAGATACATGTATGCCTATCAAATTCATTAATTATTCATGACTCATATTCTGAGGTAAACAATATTTTAGAAGACAATTTGCCAGATTCAATATGAAGTTGACAATTTACTGTGTTAAGAATGTTCATTAACACATACACACTGAACTATAATTTGTTTTGAAAACTTGTAAAAAAGGAAATATCATTATCTACTTTTTAATAATGACTGCAAAAGTAAGACAATGTGCAGCTCATCTAAATATATGCATTCAGGATAGTCTTAAATAGGATTATACTATAGAATTTCAATCAATTTTTATTCAAAAGTATTTATTCAAATAAGCTTTTTGAAACTGTTTTCATTTTGAAATTATGATTATGAACCAAAATCTGCAGCAGACATCAGATTATGATATACTGCAATTCCTATCCAATCTAATTGATGTATTTGTAGAGCACCAATATCTAACTGCCTAATCAAAAGCACTTATGAGACTAATTCATATTGCAAAGAAAAATATTTAACTGAAGACAAACCTTGTCATAACAAACTTCTCCGCAATGGGGGGGGGGGGGGGGGCTCCATGTACAAAAGAAGGTGTGTTTGTGTGTGTATTATTATTTTTTGGCCAACCAAGTGGTGGAAGGAGGCATGTGACCCCCCCCCCCCCCCCCCTCCCGTACCCCCTGTTACGTTACTTCGGAACCCATGCCCTGACGACGCGACTTTGGTCTTAAAAGATGGGCGAGACTTAAAAGAAAAAAAAAATCATGAAATGGTGCATCGACTGCTTTGCATATTAGGGACATATCACGCAAGACATCTGGGCAGACCCAGCCCCCCCCCCCCTTGCTTAAGGTTAAGGGGAATTACAGATGATTATAAAAAACTTATCCACATTTCACTATCTCCATATAGCCACCTGGCACCATATGCCCTTGCCTCTTCAGTTCTTTCAGTTAACTCTGATCCAAAGCACCTACATGCCACCTATGACACCTGGAAATCCGCAATACTCATAGAATCACTGATGGGTAGATTCGACCTCTTCTTTCGTACTTGGAAACTGCATGAATTCTCTCTTCTTTCTTGCGATAGCTTTGGAAACCTCTCTGATGTCTCTGCAAACAGATGATTGTGATATTGATGCCTCATCAGTCATCACCATGCATCCTATGGAATGATCCTGTAATTACATTTTAACAGGTACCGGGTTGAAAATATTTTCTCAGAAATATTGAACCTTTAAATTAAAAAAATATATATATAAATGAAAAAAAAAACCAAATAAAACAGAACTATACATCATTAATTTGACATTTAAGAAGAAAGAAAAACAATTTTGAAAAAAAAAATAATCAATTTGTGATTTCATATTAGCATAATATTAGCATAACAAAATCACACAAATTATGCCTTCTTTTCATAACACACTTGCTACTGCTGTAGGAACAATTTTACAAGTAGAGCAAGTCATTTCAGATGGTGAGAATTGAATGGTGCTCAATTTTTCACTCCTTATAGTAAAAAATATGGAAATATGAAATTTGGAATTATATGTATTGTGATATTCTCTCTCAAAATGACATTTTAAATGATTAAGATATTAAGACAACTTATCAGCATATCAGAACTGTTAAAGACCAAGATTTGCTTCCGCAAAAGGATTACAATGTTAAAATAAGTTTAGTGCCTTGCTAAAAAAAAATCCATGTAATTAACAATGACATACATTAAAGGACCTTCACATTTAAATTGATTTTCAAATCTCATAGCACTAACTTTTCTTCATATGCCCCTCTTCCATTCCATATTATTTGAGGATAAAAAAGAATTAACTTCTCTTAAATACAAAGCAAAAGCAAGTCCAGCTTATAATTTAAAGATTCCACCCCCCCCCCAAAAAAAAGGAGAGAGAGAGAGAGAGAGAAATAAACAATAAAAAGGCAAATTCAGGGGGAAAACAACTTACAAATATTTAAAAAAAAATTAAAAAATAAAAATAGAGCAGTCAATACCTGCAAGATCACAGGTAGCTATAGTGGATCATCTCGTTCAATGTGCCTGGCCTCATTTCCAATGATTTGAAAAAAAAAATACTTGTCTAAAATTCTTATCAAGTGCCTTTATACATTTTCATAGGTGCTTTACAAAAATGATTTAAAAAAAGAATAAACAAAAAAATTAATTTTGCTCCGCAATCGCATACATGAGCTGTGCAAGTTTTCACTGTCAAATCCAATGACACAAAAAGAAGTGAGTGTACATACAATACATACATGTACTGTATATCAACAATTTTCAGGGTCGTCCTCAATCTGCTGTATGCTTCTTATTAATGTGATTGAGAATTCGAGATTCAGTCTCAAGTCAAGGCGTTAATCCACTTTCGTATCCATGCACATATTTCCAATTGTAATGAACAAGTCTGCATTAAAAAAAAAAAATTCACATAATGATCAGCAACATGTCCAATCTTTCATCTGCATTGGAATAAAACTCGACCAAGGAAACCTCGATTTACACAGCTTCGTCCTCCGATTATGTGGCTCAGTACGGTCTTCCGATGGTTCGCCTCACTTCATGTGCGCATTTGTGCCATCCTTAAGCCAACAATCTAAATTTTTGCAAACTTTCCTGTGTTATCCCACATTATAAATGGGTCTACGTGTAAAGTTAGCAAAAACCTAAATTGCTACATCACAGATTACTAGACCCCTATTACTACACTGTTTTTAGTATGTACAGCAAGGGAAGTGTCAAATTCCATGAAAAGCGGAAGTCTATACCACTAATCTTGTGTACATGGTCAATGAATTGATCTCGTCCCACAAAAGTGACAATTCTGCACCGAAACTGCATAGCATGCTTTTCTATTGGTTACTCGACAGAATGCTGTCGACCTACGAGTCTGATAAGCGTTAGTTTTCTTCTTAAAATTCACCATTTTCAGTTCATTCATCAGATATGAAGCAGAAAGGGGAAAATTGAGAGCCTCAGGAACATTGCTGGTAAGTAAAATCAAAACATTACTTCTCTATTACAGAAGATCTAAGGCAATATATTTTTTCGTTTGCGTTGGCAATTAGTTTCGCTATTAAAAACGCCGTTTTGACCCACGGGTGATCTATACCATGAATACCGCCTAGATCGGTAGAGTTAGCAAGTATGACAGGATTCATGATGTACATGTAGATTCCAGCTTCAGTTTAGGAACAGAAAGCAGAATCTACATGCACTGATGCAGAGAGTAAAACACGTAGCACACAGCGCAAGGGGGGGGGGGGATACTGAGCAACGACATCAAAGATCAAACTTTCAAAGCCATAAATGGAGGTTCCCTTGGGGCTTGGGAAGTTTTTATTCAAATTCAGGTGAAAAACTGAACAGATCTAGATTTTAGACTCGAATCTACATTAGAGTCTATCACGGTACACATGACATTGACATGTTGCTGACTATCCATGCTCTGTGAAATTTGAAGCAGATTCATTCATTCCATTTTCAATTCAACTGGAAATAGGCCTAAGGGCAGTAAGGCTAAAGTCACACATGGCTACATTGGTATGCTGAGCTGTGCAAATTTATGTGACATTCTGCCCTCTATAGTCGGAGATTGAAATCACTGAAATAATCAACAAATTCAAATAAAATATTTGCTTTTTACACCAAGTAAAATATCCTATTTCCATTCCATTCCTCCAACTGAATGTAAATTATCTTGATCAAATGAATTTTGAAAAACATTTTTTTCAGATCACTGGTGACACAGCTCTATTATTACTCACGATTTCATTCTAGCTATGGCTCGCAGAAAAAAAGGCTTCGCTCCCCAAGTCTTGCTGCAAAAAAAAAATATTTCCGCTACGCTTGACCGGTGGCTGTCTGCTGCACAAAATGCTGCACTATGATTCGTTAAAACCAGGTTGAAACCATGGTTTCATCTGAAACCACAATTTCAGACCACCCCAAACAGTTGACTCAAAATTATGACGTAAAAGCAGGAGAAGAAACCATGTGAAACCACCTTTGTGAATCGCAATTTTGAAACCGTGGTCTGAACCGTGGTTTAAAACCATAATTTAGACCACGGTTTTGACTGAAACCACCTTTGTGAATTCGGGCCTAAGAGTTCAAGTGTTCGAGAGTTTATTTTTCATTTCGAAAAGAAAAAAAATAATAACAAATTAAAAAAAAAAATCAAACATATGGAGTATTCATTTATTTTTTTGGGTACAATGACAGGATAAGTTTGAATAATTCGAAATATGAAACAAAGTCGATCCGCAAAAGAATATATACAGTATAAGCTCTTGTGGAAATGGAGGGATCCACTAAGAAGCAACGCTTTTGAACACGGGTATAGTAAAACATTATCGCAAGTTTTATATGTTGAGACTCTTATCCACATCTCATATTCTGCCCCTGAAGGCCGGTACATATGCGCTATAAAATCATAAGAAATTGTGCATAAATGTGACCCGCCGCCTCAAAACCACCAATAAGTCGCCGAAATTCATTTTTCCCTTCTTTTGGTAATGGGCCATTTTTTGCTAAATGAGGGAAATGGTCGAAAGAAGTCTAGATTGGCTTCATTGTAATCAAAAGAAGTATCAAATGTCACAAAATCATCCCATTTACCCAATGAAATGAGAAGTATAATAGACCTATGCATATAAAGAAAGATAGAGAAGAAATTAAAGAGACCTTTTTTTACTAGTCCCAGAATACATACAGGTTTGTGATTAATATTAAGACAACAAAATCGGCACCTGACACGCATGCATATCAAGGAACTGTATTAGAGAATTCCTGATAATGTAAGAGATAAAAGGAAATTGCTCCCCAAATTTCATGGTACTCTTAAGTTAGCTCCACAGAATATATTGTTTGGTTACCAAAAAAAAAAAAGGAAATGGTACTTAGAATTGTATTATTATTTTAGTAAAACAACAATTATTCTTCTCGAGGCTGAACAAGACTATGCCCGATTTTACGAACTTTGATACAAAAGGTAATACAAACTTACTATTTAGATGAATGTTACATTTCCGATATGAATGGGAAAAGAAAATATTTTACCTTGGAATGGAGTATGTTGAAACATTTGTTGAATAATGTATGTGATCTGACTTTTGTAAACGTGCAAGTTTTCATTTATTGTAAATAATATTGCCCATGGGGCATAAATAGGGAGAAAAAAAAATAATGCTGACTAGTTTGCAAAATGAGTGCCATAACTTTTATTTCCTAAACTGTGCAAGTTATCTGTGGCTTAAGTATTCACAAGTCATTTTACTGTTTAGGTACCCCATCTTGTAAAAGGTTCCTTTATCCATAAACAGGTGATTAATATTAAGACAACAAAATCGGCACATGACACGCATGCATATCGAGGTACTGTATTAGAGAATTCTGGATACTGTAAGAGATAAAAGGAAATTGCAACCCAAATTTCACGGTGGCTAGTTTACAAAATGAGTGCCATAACCTCTCCTAAACTGTGCAAGTCATCTATTGCTTAAGTATTCACAAATCATTTTACTATTTAGGTAACCCATTTTGAAAAAGATTCCCTATCCATAAACATTTATTTAAGAAACAAAGGTGAATTTCAAATTCATATTATAACCATGAAAGTTCACATCCAGTCCACATTCATTGAATAATTGGGATTATCGTTTTCTTAGCAATGTGTATCACATTTTGTGACATTGATACCTCCTTCGATCACAATGAAGACAATCTAGACTTCTTCAGACTATTTCCCTAAATTAGCAATAGGGCCCATTACGAAAAGGAAAAAACAAATTAAAAAGAGAATGGCTGCGAATATCCTCTTTCCAAGTATTGGTCAAGTCCGAAAACATTCATTTAAAATAAAAAAAATAAAACATCTGCATCTGCATTCCAAATTATACATTGATGCATAATTTCTTATGAATAAAAGGCATATGTATAAATAAAATATATTATGATAGCCGGCCGCCCCAGCCTTCAAGGGCAGAAAATGAGATATCTCCATATATCAATTTTGTGATAATGTGTTACTTTACCTGTGTTCGAAATTTCGGTGTTTTGAATTACAAAATAGATGTAAACTGAGTACTTTCTGTTTTAAATATTTTCAAACAGCCCCCAATTTAAAAAATCAAAATTGACACCTAGGCTATGTTTTTCATATATATAAATATATACATGCAAAAAGCGTAGCTATATGTATATATATATTTCAGTGCTGAAACATTCGATTATAGATAAGTGATGTTAAATTACCTGAATTTTCCCGTTAGTTTGATGTAAAAAAAATGCCCCTATAGTGAACATTTTCAAAGATTGCCCCGCGGCCCTCAAAGGCAGAATCTGAGATGCCTCCACATCTAACTCTTGTGATAGTATCTTAATCTATCTCTGTGCCAAATTTGGTACTTTTATGACAAGACAGATGTAAACTGGGGGCTATTTTCGATTTGTTTAAAAAGATAGCCCCTATTTATCAAATTGAGCCCCTGAATTACATATGTATATCTATGAAATATTCAGCCCTGATGCATCAGAATATGGATTACTGATGCCATATTACCTAAAATTCACTTGTCACATTTAATTTGGGCTGTGTAAGTCATAGGAAACAATGCCCCCTTTGCGACAAATTTCAAAATGGCCCCCACGGCCCCAAGGGCAGAATCTGAGATGGCTCCACATCTAAATCTTGTAACAATGTATTAATCTACCTGTATACCGAATCTGGTGCTTTTTAGATGTAAACTGGGGCTATTGTCGATTTTTCCAAAAATAGCCCCTTTTATCAAAGTGAGCGCCTTATATTGTTTTCAGAAACATTGATGCTCTGAAATATTCGACTATGGCTTACTGATGTCATATTATCTAAAATTAACTTTTCACAGCGGATTTCTGACTGTGTATAACGAAAAAGTGCCCCTGTGTGAATATTCTTTTAAAGTTGGCCCCTATTGTTCCCATGGGCAGAATTTGAGATGTCTCCTCCTCTGAATTTGTTTATACTACATCATCTACTTTTTGCCAAATTTGGTTCCATTAACCCAAAATGCACAATTCGGCTATATTTTGTCACTACGCCGCTCCACTATAGGGGATCTGGCTTGGGGCGACGCCATCCTCGGAGGCCAAGGGACAAGAACAACTGCTACAGAAGGGCGTCGAACCGAGGGGAAATTCAGACTGGAAAGGGGGCGATGGTGAGGACAGCCGACACCCAATAGGTTGTCCCTTTTACATAAGTTAAGTTTATTTGTTATTTGCAATTCCTTTAATGCATTTATTGCGTATATATTTGAAGAGTTTCATTCCAGAAGGGGCTAAATCGACTCTATACCTAACAAGCATACATATGCTTTCTTAGCAGTCAGGTAAAATTAACCAACCATTTAACCTTTAAACACTGAAGATTTGAAAAATCAAGACAAAAAACAAAAATTATGATTATATTTGGAATGCGTTTCCATATCTTATTATCTAGAGTCTAGTAGCAGTTGTAAAAAAAAAAAAATAAATAAATAAAATAAAATAAAACACACAACACACACACAAACACACACACAAGATCACTAACGTAACACGTATCCAAACGGATATCTCAGTTTCAACTCCCAAAATTTCATCAATATTGCACACCGTATTTTCATAAATCGAATCATGCTCACTCGCTTAAATTTCAGCCAAATCGGTGATACACGCACCAGTTTTCGCAGCAACTGGGGGTACGAGCATTGCGGACATTGAGGACATAGCACCATACCATATGTGCAATACATGCATATGGTGTGTGTACGTGTAAGATGATCGAAAAAAAAAAATAGGCAGAATCCTGATTACCATCATGGAGATGTATTTATATTATACAACACATGTATAGATCCTTGCCATTGATTGGATGAATGCGGGCCACATGACATTCAGAAAAATCAGCTCACTCCTAATGGCCGTGCAATAGAACATCTATTGCACGCTCAAGCAAGCGAGCCAGTCGTTCAATAGATCCTAAGACACACTGAACTTGTGTATCGTACAAATACGTACGTATTGCGTTGATGCATGCGCGTACCCGTTTGCGCTGCCAGCCGCGGACCCCAGCGCATCCCAGGCCTGACCCACTAGCACTGCGCAATTTTATCGCTTTGCCTATATACCCGGTAGGGCCTACTGGAAGCGTACGTGTTTGTGTGCGTGTAGTTTCGGTTTCGGAACATAATTTTATTGCTGGTGCTTAATAGAACAGTTGACATTAACAACTTGAGTTGATGCTTTGCATCATTGGAACAGAAACATTGGAAGTGTCTTTTGACGCACGAGGTAAGCAAACTTAACGTTAGGCCTTTACTGTTAGACTTTTTTTTTTTTTTTTTTAGAGAGAGCCAGAGAGCCAGATAGGCCTAGTTTTGATCTACACCTGGCCTTACGTTATCGTGTGTTTTTATAAAACAAATATTCATTGTTTTGTCATTCGTGCGACGGTTCGAATATTACATTCGGTGCAAGTCTAACAGTAAAGTAATCTGCCAGTTGCGTCCGGTGGTTTTAAATGTAACCAAACTGGAAAATTCAGATAAAACTCTAAAAAGTGACATCACAGGATGAAATTAGATTACGAGAAGTAGATACCGGTTAATATCTGCAATTTATTAGCAACCTTTTTCAAATGAACAGGCGAATGATTAGTACAAAATTATTTCCCCTCATATATTCTTTTCAAATGCATATCTTAGTGCGTGTGTGTGTATATACATACATACATATATATATATAGAGAGAGAGAGAGAGAGAGAAAGATGTCCCCTCGCAAAACGTGTGCAGTGCTTCATTTTAGTACACATTGGAAGAAAATAAATGAAATGAAGCTGACGTAGCTCTCGATCATGTCCTTTTATTATGGCAAGCTTTCGGCCAACATGGCCTTCATCAGGTCTGAACAGATAAGAAACGAACAGGCAAAATAATATACACATAGAAGTAATATCAAAATAATGTCGAAATAATACGTAACTGGAATAACTGAACAATTAAATATCAAAATAATATACCGAAATGATACGGAAATGATACTTAGTCAACTTTAGGAATGATGACACATAACTGAACAATTAATGTCGAAATAACAAATAAGTAAAGAAAATATAACGAAATGATAAGGAAATAATATTTGATTAACTCAGGAATATGGTAATTCAGAAATGATACAATGAATATTCGCAGTGTACCACTCACCCTCTACTAATCCGATGAGCTCGGTATAATTTCAACCCGAGGTAATTATATTCATAATAAAAGGACATGATCGAGAGCTACGTCAGCTTCATTTCATTTATTTTCTTCCAATATATATATATATATATATATCTGACAAAGAAATATAAAGATATAAACGGGATGTAAGTCGTGCTACTAAATCTGCAATCTTACTGCTATAAGGGTTAGGCCTATTTTCTCGTATTGTCATTATCAGTATGATTATTATTATCATTATTATGCTTGCCGTTGTCGTTGCTGTTGTTAAAATTGTTATCGTTATTTTCTGACGAGGAGAGGTTTTTATTATTTGCCTTGACATAGTATATCAGACGGTAAATAGGGGAACACGGTGTGTACGCAGTTGTATATGCAACAGATGTCCATAAATTCCAAATCTCAAAAAAGCAGCAAAGGCTAAATTCGGGTATAATGATTCCCTTTCGTCGAAAGGGCGTACGTATCTCACTGAGAGGCAAATGTTGATAATTTTGTTTTTCGTCCAAAGAATTTGTATCATGTTTGCGAACTGTTTTTTCTTGAACTTTTTACGTGTTACGAATCCTCTACGTTCCAAACATTCTCCACTTTACGAGATTCGCCCCTTTTAGTTGTGCTTTTCTCATTTTGAAATTCCTTACATCTGTATAGTAGACAAAATGGGTAAATGGGCTAATTGTGCAACTACTCAATTTGTTCAAAATTTCTTGGAGACATGAACACTCTCGATAATTAAACTGTTTGCAAACTTTTGGAAACCTTTTAGTGACTGTTATGAACCCTGAACTTCCTGAAAAAACCCAAATTTCGAAAAAAATAGAGAGAGAGAGAGAGAGAGAGAGAAAAAAAAAAGAGGAGTAACTGCAGTATTATGAATATACTACGCATGGTAACAAGGACATCAATGAAAGTAACATTAACGTTATATTAATATTGGATCGAGAAATATCCTTGTCAGAAAATCTAAGGGACAATTATTTTGCGTACATATTTTGATTTCAAACCTAATTGACAATCCAAAGGAATGGCTTATATATTCCATTTAGTGAAGTCAAGGTGGAGGGGCGAAAGGGGAATTTGGTCAGCATAATTGCAACATATGTTTGGGATGATTATTATTATTATTGGGGGGGGGGTCCCCCTTTCCACTTGTTTATTCAAAATAATCGTCGATGTTTTGTATTTCAGCAGTTATGATATTATACATGTTAAATATCATATATTCAGACCGGCTTCTCGTAAACTTCATAACCCTGAGGCTGATCTCGTCCATTTTGTTTCAGGTATGGTTCAACATAGAGCGACTGGTCACCAACAATATAGTTAGCATAACCTTCAGGAACATCAGGCAAAGGTCCTCTGTCTCCCTTCTCATCTTGGAGGGTATCTTTGGAAGATGTTGAGAAGGTGAAATTGTAGCTACGGCTGCATATCGAGTAAAAACAAAAATAGATGCATTGAGAAACACATAAAATGCACATGAACCCTGAAAGATATATTTAACATTTAAACTCATTTTGTTTGTTTTAAAAGGTATGTAGGTGGTCATTCTGCAGGGCTCTCTGTGAAGGATAATGTCTCAGACTTTCATATACATACGCACAAAAAAGAAGAAAATCACACTAAACGTGCACTTAAACATCAGCTGCAAAATTGGCTGAAAAATTACAAGTTTCGTCGTTTTGTATTAAAACACAAAGTTTTCCTGTAAATTTCTAAATTAATAATAATAATAATAATATGGTCCATTTATATAGCGTAACTACTATATGCATATGCTCTACTGCGCTCTACAAAGTTAATATCATTACCCCGGCTGAAGGAGCTGCCAGGCAAGGCGCTAACAGGAATTTCTTGCTACCGGGTACCCACTTATACATCTGGGTGGAGAGCGGCAAATGTGGATTAATGTCTTGCAAAAAGACGTTAGTGCCAGGCCGGGATTCAAACCCTCAACCCTTTGATTAAGAATCAAGTGACAGAACCACTACACCATGACACCTCCGATTATTACATATTTAACGGAAAATTATATGAAGAGTTTGAAAGTAAAAACAGGTATATTCATTTTTGTCAAATTGTAATATTTGCAATTATTAAAGATCAAGAAAAATTAAGAAAATGATAGCGGAATATGTGGTACTTTTAACCATAACTTCAACAATATACCTTTATAATTATGCAAATTATGACCATTACATAATTTGAAAAATATAATTCTGTACTTATATATAATGGTGAACATACTTTAAAAAAAAATTAACATGGTGTTTATCTGTTTTTTTTTTTTTTTTTTTTTTTTTTGCAATGAAATAATGCCTGTAAGTATATTTACAGAAAAGTATATATATATTATTCATTTATTTATTATTTTTTAGTTACTTATTTATTTATTTTTGTTATAGATAAACTGTAATTTACTTGAGGCTGTAACAAATGTGCAGTCCTGGCGTTCCGACTGCCAGGAAATTTCCCTTAAAAAATACTAAAGTAATTTTACACTGTAACCTTTGACCATGCTGTTTGTAAATTCTAAACAGAGCTTACAATTGTCCCGTGTACCTTCCATCATGTCCGTAGTAATAGCTTTTTTCGTTTTAAGTGCTACATATAACTTACTTCCTCATGTAAATGAAGAGCACGGCCATACACATCAGGACGAGGATGAACAAAATCACAGCTGTTACAAGAAGACCAGTAATAAAGTAATCCCTTCCATCATGTTCCTTGGTAGACTGTGCAAAACTCTTCGTCGATAAATGCCTTTGCCCTGTTATAGATTAAAATATATATATATATATATATATATATATATATATATATATATTTGGTTTTTGTTTTGGTCTCAACACGCATTAACTATGACTAAATAATTTGTGTAACCATTAAATTATTGTAGTGTTGGAAAGATGGCATAATCCTATAGAAATTCGAGCAACTCCTAATTCCTTTTTTATTTGGTCTAACGGTATTGATATGCATGTTTTGCTCCCCCCCCCCCCCGCCCCCTTGCTAACCGGTTATTCCTGATCTTTGAACTGAAAATATACAGCGATGCGAAAAATTAACTGATGAAATGTTGAACGAAATCCTTAATCTTTTTATTTCCTTGTTTTGTAATTGGTATGACATATTTATAGCTTTTTCATGTTGTTCAGCTTGCAAATGTACCATTTCTAAGATTCTTTATACTGTATTTTCATTTCATGACTGTAAGGAGGTGAAATATGTCAGTACCTGGGTGGTACTAGGGCGATATAGCATTATTTTTTCCTATCATTATTAATGGTCGGCATTGTTGAAATCACTGAAAGATCACATCGCTGTTTAATTTGTCATTACAACGTGGCAAAAGATCAGCTGAGACTGTTTACTTTTAATTGCATCCTTCATCAACAATAAAACAGAGTTACTGATCGTTCTTAAACAGCGTTAGGTTTTATGAGATATTTGAATTTTAAATTCACCTGAGGATAGCAAAATATTCATTGAACACTGAATAGCCATTCCACGCCAAAGACCATCTTTATGACATTCCCAAACGAACCAATCAGAACCGTCGTTACATGTCACGTTCACTTCGTCGCCGATCTTGTAGCGGGGCTTTACATTATCAGTGGATGAGACGGCTGGTATGATTGGTGAATTACATTCTGCAAACAAGGCATTTCAAGCAGATATCTTTTAATATGTCGTCTTGTATATTATGGAGACTACTGATTAATCAAGAACCTACTTTTTGAAACATTAATCCCACTAGTGTAAAATGATAACAGAATTATGGCACAAAATATGATTCCACGAATAGCTTTTCGAATATAAGTAAAAATTAAATACCAGTCTATGAAGTACGCAATGTAAAATACCAAGAATGCATGGTTATTACAAGAAAAGCAATGTTGTCAATTGAAATTTAAAAAGGTGCTATCCTTATTCTATTCCCCAAGAAATAATTGAAATTGACAGTTAACCAGTTGAAAGGGCATTCCCACCTTGTTTAATATATAGCAACAAAATCCATACTAATACCTAAAGCTGGATCCGGGCACACTATGTTCTGTCCACTCCATATTCCGTCATTGCAAGTCAAATCGAACCAATCAGGGCTATTTTTACAAGTCACATTGATGGTGTCACCGTCTTTGTAGGAGAGACGAAGATTCTGAGTGGTTGAATCAGGGGGCACTGCGGGGGCACTACAGAAGGCATGGGAAGGAAGGACTGCGAGGAAAGATGGAAAAATGTACAGACAATACCTTTCTCAAAAAAAAAAAAAACATCGAATGGAAAAAAAGGTAATCATCTTTTGGAAGGGAGAGGGTATCGTATAGACGTTAGCATAAATGTTCCATTGGTTTTAAGTATTGTATCTAGTTAACATACACAATAGACTGACATATTAGGCATTTGAAAAAAAATAACGTTTTTGCTGTTTAGTTTTCTTTTCAACTAAGCGAAGTGCCGTCCGAGATGCGATGATTTTCCTAACATGTCTAAATTATAGAAAATTACTTCAAATTTGAAGCAGATAACAACAACTATGTGATTAATCTAGGTATGGTATCATTTCATTCACTGACTTAAGAGTTCCTACATGGTTCAGGACACGGCACGACCGATCCATTCCAGATCCCATTCTTATGACACTGAAGGATGGATCTGTCATCATTGGCATCACATTTTACAGTCACTCTGTCACCGAAGCTATAGCTGAGATGTAGATCTTGAATTGTGGCGTGTTTAGAAATATAGGGAGGGCTGCAATTCCAGTGTCCTGAAATATGACAAAACAGGGTTCAGTGAACTGGAATTACAATAAAATTTCTGACAAGTCTAAAATGTAAACCATCACACAATTTTCTTCAAGGCAAGACGAACATCAGATTTACCATAACGATGCTTTTAAGTCATAAGAAAAAAGAATATTGGTACCTTCGATAAGTGGTTCAGGACACGATACATCCGGTCCACTCCAGAGCCCTTTGTTGTGGCATTGAAGAATGAAGACATCATCATTAACATCACATGTTACAGTCACTCTGTCACCGAAGTTATAATTCAGGCGAAGATCGTTGTGAACGGTGGCATGTTTGGGAAGAAATGGAGCACTGCAGTTCATATAGCCTGACAGAAAAGACATTGAAATTTATAAGTCTGGGCTTGAGAAAGGGAGAGAGAGAGAAGCTTGAGTGAAATTAATTCAAATAAAAATGTAGGAAGCAAAACATAACACAATAATAACTCTTTACCCCTCTTTCGGCTATAACTTTTCCAGCTAGGAGTTGGATATTTTCTGTCCCATATCAACATAAGACCGCTAGGTCAAAACGAATCAATGAGCCTATTTTTCATGAATCACTGCACACCGATTCTTTATTTTTTTATGATTTGGAGGTGTATTCAAGGTAAAGGGTAATGGTGTTGATATTATGACGCCTGTATACAGCACATGTCAAAAAATATGTCTGCATTGCAACATACAGAACATAGAAATAAACAAAGGAGATGAATGGCATGAAATACGTACAGCACACTTCGTGCTTCTGAGTTTTTCCTTTTTTATACTATTCCACAATATTTGATCATATCTGGCAGTATATATACAGTATATATATATATATATATATATATATATATATATATATAATGTAGATAGTAATAACTTCAAAAAGAGTCGAAGGTACGCCATGTGTAAATCCAACATTAGCTTTTATTGTTCAGATTTTTCGGCCCGCCTCGGGCCTTCCTCAGTGTATACATTAAACTGTATACACTGAGGAAGGCCCGAGGCGGGCCGAAAATTCTGAACAATAAAAGCTAATGTTGGATTTACACATGGCGTACCTTCGACTCTTTTTGAAGTTATTACTGTCTACATTATTAATCATCCAACACGTGGGTATTATTCTCAATATATATATATATATATATATATATATATATATATATATATAGATATAAGCTCTGCTGACATGGCCAATGCACCTTGAAGACAGCGTAACCCACATATTTTGTTTCTCTATTTGTGTTGAGTTGTTGCAAAGAGATACATTTCACATGATCTGAGAATTCTCTGTTTGTGCATGTAGGCTGTCTGTTCATTTCACAAATAAATAAGGACATTTATTTGAGGCGCTTTAATAAAGTTAAGACAGCAATTTTTAACTCCATATTTAGCACGGACAGGTAGCCATTGTAAGTTCTTAAATCATGTCGATATAGGAGATATGGATCCCTTTGAACCAAAACCAGTGAATAGTTGGATATAGTTCAAATGGGTTTCAGGCAAACCTAAGAAACGATCATTTGAGATTTCAACATTATGAGACTATGAACAAATTTTCCATGTAGTTTCTCTAATGGCTTCTCAACTGGGAAACAACAAAGGCCGTACGCCGGATTTTTTTTTTTTTTTTTTCTGGGAAGGGGGGGGGGGAATATGTTCAATATTTGAGGGAACATGCAAGCGAGGAAGCGCAGCGACCGAGTGGGAGCTTTTGCATTTTTAGAATTGAAATTGGACGATGAGGTGCACATCTCGTGTGGAATTTGGGGAAATTCTCAGTAAAAAAAAGGTAAAGAATAGAAAAAAGGCGAGGTTTTGATAATTTCTGCCCCTATGTGCGTACGGCCACGGAAACAACTGATTTATCCTATTTCAAACGAGGCAAAGATACATCTTTGGGTTTTTTTTTACTTAATATTTTTGTGAAAAAATAACACTTAAAAAGTTAACACCGTGAACTGGTCTTAACACATGGCTCCTCAATGTTACTGAAAGGCATTCGGTATGTCGACATCGGTAGGATAAATGACTAATCTGCATGTGTCTTCTTATCATTCCATAGTAGGAAGTTCTTGTTTTACCATGTTTTGCTATCGTAAGAGCAATTTCGCATAATTGTCAGGAAAGATTTAATACATCAGTCTTTGAAGAAGAAAAAAAATCTGCCTGTTGCCTGTATAAATCACTGTTGTTATCTCGCAGAAGAAGAAAATAAATCTGCATGTTGCCTGTATAAATCACTGTGGTTATCTCGCAGAAATCAAATTCTTCTTTTTTTCAAGTAATAACGTGTAGATTGAGATTACGAACGGTCCAAAATTGGAACCTTGTGGGACACCCTCATTTAGAAACAAATCGAAGACTCTTAATAATCTGAGAAGGCATTTTTAAAAATCTGGATGCACCCAATGCAGAGCATTCTACTCAGTGTCGAAAAATGCAGAAACAAGTTGCATGGTTTATTTGTCAAATGGTGAGGAAAATAAGAGATTTGCTATGAGGTGAAACCAACAGAAATGGAAACCTACAGAAATACCATTTAGCTGTGACTGGAGAAATTTCAATCACATCTCTCTTGAGAATGAAAAATGAGAGCACATCAGAAGGAAAAGTAGTTAATTTAGAGAAAAAGACAAACAAACAAACAAACAAGCAAACAAAAGCACACGATAAGCACCATTTCAACAGTTCCTTGGGAAATTAGAAGTCTGTGTAACTTAGCAACTATTTGAACTCCTGCAAGATGAGTGATGATGTTAATACTGAACTCAAGTGTGCAGAACATACAATTTTCATGCACGAATTTTCAAAAATCTCCCTACCGTGGGGGGGGGGGGATAAACCTTCCTCCCACAGGAAAACCTATGCTTAAAATGCGAGCGAGCACTTATTTTTTTTTCATTCTGTTGTCCTTTTTCTTTTTAATTCTGCTACGTTTAGTGCATTAAGTGGGGCCACATGGAGTAAGTTCAGAGAGTAATCAATTCGCTGCGCTCCCTTTTGAACAGCAGACAAGGAAAAATTAAGGGGTTAAATACACATGAAAATGCCAAGGACCATTTTTTTGTCGCGTAAAATAGACACTCAAAAATGCCCCCCCCCCCCCCTCCTTTCAAAAATTCTGGATCTGGCCTGGCTATGCCATTTTTATGGTGATTAAGGGGATGAAAATACAGGCCATTCCCCCATCCAAAATACTGTGGGATATATCCTCAAGTACCACCCGGCCGTATCGACACCCATGGCAGCAGGGCACCTGGCGGGGGTTAGACGCGGAGTCTCCTATTTAAGCCCTTAGCTTTTTATGGTTTGCAAGTCTATGAATTAAGCAATTTACACTTTAGACGTGAAGTTTTTACAATTAATAGTGTTTTTGTCGAAATTTTGAAGGGGCTAGGGAAGCCCCTAATTGACACCCAAACAGGTGGAGTCAAGGGGCTGTACGGCCCCTGAAGGGGTTCAGTGGGTGAAATCCCCTGAAACCCTCAGGGCTTATGATTTTGCAAGCCTATGACTCAGTGAGTAATTTTCAAATTAGATATGCATCTTGTCATCATGTCGTAATTTTATTTACTGTATTATTTATTTGCTTACGTAATTTTCATTTGTATGTAGTTTAATGTTTGAAATTTGACCCTGTTTTCCATGAAGAAGATGTTGAAAATGTTGTTTCTTATTCTTTTTTTTTTGTGCCGAAATGGTGCGGCAGCCACCAACCGCTTTCAAGGCCTTTGCAATATCAAATCACACTTCTGAAATTCCGCTCGCTCTCCAACATGAAACAAATATCGTTTGGAATATACTCACACTGAAAGAATGAGCAAAGCAGGCATCTGAGCTCAAAGTGCGTGGTTCAGTCATGTCGGACTTTAATGTCGCTATGCTATCAATTGGCAGAGAAAGCAAACAGAACCGTGACAAAGCCTGTTGTACAGGCTAACAGTACCATTGCACGTTCAACCACAGGATGTCTCGCAATCAAGAAATATCTGGATCGAGCTGATGCAAGTCCATGGTTAACGCACCAGTGACCTCATTAACATCTGGTCCGGACAAGAACACAGCTTATAATCATCTTGTAATCACGCAGGTACAAGATATCTTGTGATTGACAGGATGCGAGTTTGTTCACATGGGCCTTAACTTAAAGTTTAACGCACCAGTGACCACCAGTGACGTCATTAACATCGTAGGTGAATTGATCATGAGTTGATTTTAAGTTAAGGCCTCCCGTATGAATCCGCCTGCTGACTCACATACGACAAAACGCTAGGAATTTGGAGAGGGCAGTATGCTGAGATCATTTTTAAGCTTTTGTTTTTATATCACTTCGGATAATTACTACCCAACATTCCCGCAGAACGTCTCACCTGATTTGTGGCATCCGACAAATGCATGGTATTTGCTTCTAATTGAAGAATACGTGCAGCTTCTGTTGTCCGCAATACCGTAAGCACAATTCGACACCCATGTCATAATTAACGTGCTGTGCCATGTCCAGGCCTCCCAAAAGTTGTAATTCCAGAATCCCAGCTCTTGACAGTTTGTTGGGGTTGAAAGATTTAGTAGCCCAGTTCGACGGAAACCAGTTGGTATAGAACATGTTACTCTATTTATCGATATGCTATCGCTGAGTTCAACACAAACTCAATAACATATTTCACTTGCTTGTTTATTTTTTTAAGTGGTCTGTCATTTATGACAGATCATCTTTTGATTTCGTCAGAATTTTATCTATTCATATTCCGTCAGAGCTCCTTAGAAGGAGTGGAGATAAAAATAACCGCTTTTCTGGTTTTTCAATTGCATTTTCAAATAGAAATTCTAAAATATGAAGAGCGAGCGAAGCGAGCAAGCCCAAAATAACACATTTTCTAATTTTCCTTTAGATTTTCAAATAGAAATTCTAAACTATAGTGGTTGTTTATGTCAGATTATCAGGAAATTCCCTAACTGATTAATTCAAATTTGTGTGTGTGTGTGTGGGGGGGGGGGAATATTTGTACACGCAATTCCCCCTCTCGAAAAAAATGTGTGTGTGGGGGGGGGGGGGGGGTGTGTATTCAACTGACTATAGTTTGCTTACGGTTGGTCGATTTTTTTTCCAGGATTTCGATATGTTGAAGCTGAGACAGTTCCCTATAAGGCATTTACTCTTATTCTTGTTTTTGACAACGGCATCATGGTCCAATTTTGCAATAAATGAATGCATTTAAATGTGTCATCGTTTACGTGTATTCTCTCTGGGACGGCACTCTTTATCAAATGTTGATCCTGCGCTCCAATCTTCTTCAATACAACCTTTATTTCCCCTCGATTTTTGCGGAGCTTAGAATATATTCTAGCAAAGTTTTCTAAAGAAGGGTGGCATTCATTTTTATTCAAACTTTGACATACCACCGAATTCAAATGTCTTGTTCTTTCTATTCTTCCACCATTTACGTTACACTGATAACTAAAAATTGATCATTCAATTTTCGTGACATTTTCGTTAGTTATCAGGCCAATAGACGACAAGTTCCAGCAAGGTCTTCAGGGTCATCAAGTCATCGTGACGTCTTCAATGCGCCTTTTTTTTTAAATCTTGTTATTATTATAATCTTCACGACGATATATCATTGCCATTCGTTATTCCGAAGGTTCGTAAGTCCGAAAATAAAGAAAGGATCATTATTCCAAAGGGTCGTTAGTCCGATAATAAAAAAGCTCCCCATTCCGAAAGTGCGTTCATCCGAAAACCAAATAAGGTTCGTTAGTCATTTTTTGCATGTTCGGAATAACGAACATCACCCGGGGACCACGGGCATTTCAACTTTCAAATGTTTTTTGTTGTTGTTCTTGTTGTTGCTGTTGGTTGTTTTTTGTTCTTTGGGGTTTTTTTAAGATCGTGGCACGTCAGAAAAGGCACAGAGGCCCACATGTTTAACTATGGAATATTAAATGCACGCGAAAATGGAGTAAACACAACCTAGATATTCCTCATTGTTACGACATTATGCACGTCTATCATCTTCCATAGCCCCCGACGGAAATTATAGAAAATTCTGAGATTACGAGTGGGTCTTAAAAAAGGAGAAAAACTAATCAAAAACACCATAGAGGATGGTATCAGTTAGGTATAATATTTTTAAAAAAAAATAAAAAAAAAACTGATGAGAGTTATAGATGATGAAGAATAAAGAACAAAGAAATTCTAACCGAATCAAGAGATGATCTGTGTCGTAGAAGTCAGACGTCCTAATAAGTGCTGGGTCATTTTCGGATGGCGTTTTAGGACCCATGTAAGGGGGAGGGGGGCATTCTGGCCCAATGTCCCCAGAGATTCATATAAAAAGAAATATCTCATAGAGATGTCTCGTTTCTAGTAATTGGTAAATTAGTGGGATTAATGCTGAATGCATCGAATATTCGCATGACGTTTTAATATTCAATGATTGCCCGCTTCACGTAAAGAGAAAAAGGTCATGAGGCAAAGAAACTACAAAGTTAACCGAAATGATTCGGTTGGAACGCTGCACCTTTTTGTAGAAACGGACACATGCTAGGTAATAGTAGCCTGATGATGTAGAAAATAGTGTATAATCATGATGGTTCGCAATACAGTATGCGCCGTTGTACACAAATGTCATATACCCGAATTGATATATTTTATCAGCTTAAGGCTACCCGAATTAGAGCTGCTCATAAATGATCGACGGCTTCGGACGAGAAGCCCACTGTGATGGATTCCACCACTGGTAGTACAGGATACTCAAACTTTTTTTTTTCTTTATAAAACTTGACATTTACCATTCATCCATGTTTCACTGAATTCTTCTCTATGAATATAAATAAATAATATTTTAATAATAATATATTTTTAAAAAATACCTCTATCCATTCCTCCAATCAGACCTGTAGAGGTGGATCCAAAGCCCTTTATTACAGAGAATGGCCAGCTCGGTTTCAGTGGGTCAAAACGTGGAGTATTGCTTTAGTGGGCAAGCAAACACAAAATAAATTGCAGAAGTAGAATTTCATTATTTTCACCCTACTTTAAAATTTTGCGAGCGAGTTGAAAATAACCACGTTTGAAACTTCTTCCAAAGAAAGAAGTGCTATTTTGTTATTTTTTTAACACACTGTGGGCTTAGCGGAGCGAGCAAGCCAAAATTAGCCATTCTTATTGTGAAAGAACTATTATTTTGTTTTTCATCAAAATGCACTGCAGCCCTATTAGATATCTGAATTACATGATCACCCTGCTGCCAAATAAGGTATTTTGGTGTACCTGCCTGGTACATTTATTTCTTTCATTTTTTTTTTTTTTTTTTTTTTTGCTGTCCCGCAAAACAATACTATTTATAAATACTACAACGGAGTGAAGCAAGCGGGGAAAAATAATCATATCAATACTAATAATAGTGAAAATTTATAGAGCACACACACCCTCCGAGGAAGTCATGGCACTAGCCGAATAACAGTTCTCTTTAAAGACGCTAGGTCGTGGGCTTTCATGGGAAATTTGACACCATGGATGCTTACCCAATAACAGGTGTTGTCCATCACTGTGAGTTTTATGACCAACAGACCTTATGTAATGATCTGTATACTTCACCCTTTCCCCATATGGCAAAATCATTATCTCACTTTCCCTGGCCCGAGAATGCCCGAAGCAGGCAGAAGAATATTTGTGATGGAACAGCTTGTTTTGCTGTGCTCCAGAAATGTAGCTCTATTAAAGGTATTTTTCACAAAGTCTGGTGTCAGCAAATTATGATCCATTTCCCCACAAAAGCCCACGACCTAGCGTCTTTAGTTCTCTCTACAATATGTCTATATCAAAAAAATCAGATTCACAATATTTGTACCAACCATCGAGGCCTGGTGCCCTCTTGGATAAATTTGACGATGGAAGTATCATTTCGACATCAAAATACACTTTACTTGTTATTTTAAAAAAATACGTACATTCAGTCACTTCACTCGTCGGCCTATTTTTCTTTCTTTTTTTAAACCATCCTGTATCTCAATATCACATAAGCAAGAGCTGCAAGAGAGGAAAAACTTACATATTTATTTCCTCTTTTCCAGGTAACAGTACTAATTCGTCATCAAAATACTCTATGGGCCTATACAATATCTACATTTAGTCAACTCGCTCGACGAATTCGTTTGCTTTCCCAACCCATCCTGTATCCCAATATTATACGATCGAGCGCAGCAGGTGAGAAAAAACACACACCTTATTTTCATGGTCGTCATCAACAGTTCTCTATAACATATCTAAATAAATACATTCGATAACCTATCTTCCGTATTTGATGCTAAATGGGCACTCGTTTGCCGTCCTAAACCATTTCGTTTCTACAAGCGAGCAAAGCGACTTATAGCCACACAAGCTTAATTTCCTTTAGATAGTAGATTTCTCACCGATATACACTAGATGGCGTTTATAATGAGCATTTTCCTTCAGAACTCCAGGATAATCAGGCACCTCGCTTACCAAATGATATTCGAGCATCTAGCTGTAATAAAAGTGATTGCTGCCCACAAACATTTTGTTTATTTCTATCTTATAAAGAAAGTAATTATAATATGAAGAAGATGAAGATTGGATGGGAAAATAACTTATTCTAATGAATGCTATGTTACCTCTCATATAAATCACCCACGGCACCGAGAACCCTGAAGGGGGAGGGGCGGGGGGGGGGGGGGGTGCTGCACCAACCCCAGCACTCCCGGCTCTCGGGGGCCTGCATTCAGCTAGCTTTTGTCTAGACTGCTAAGTGGAGCGAGAATTTAGGTCTTACTTTTGTCCGTCGCCTGCGTCGGCGTCATTAACAATCATACTGTTATCACAATAACTTTCTATGAAACTGTGATAGAATCACCAAATTCTTACCACATATATATCTCTTTAAGTTGGCCGGACGCGATTTTTTTTTTTTTCGTCAGTACTTTTGCACGAGAGGGCAGAACCCTAGCCATAACCCTTTCATGAACAATTCATAATCTCGGCCGTGATTTCGTATTTGAGGGTACGAAGTACGAGTACTAGCGGTACATGCATATGTTGCTCTACGTACAGTATCTAGATGGACTCGAACGTGAAAGCTGAGTGTTTGGACAGAAGTGGTGTCAGTTCTGAGAAAACACCGTTGTGTGTAAGAGAGCCAGGCATTACATACTAAACGAGCTTTAAGTTACGCTTTTATATTAGGCTTAACTGTCACTAACAGTTAGTCTAATTCTGGTTCTGGCACTCGTAGTGTAACTTAAGCAAAAATGCGATTGAAAAAAAAAATGTAATTTTTGGCTTGCTCGCTTCGCTCGCTCGCAAGATAAAAATTAAAATGTGTGTGTGTGTGTGTGTGTGGGAGGGGGAGCCTTTGCAGGTGGGTGATGGCGTGTGTTTATACTCAAGTGTGAGTTCGACAGAAAAAAAAAAAAAACGTAAAAAAGTTGATCATCATCCCCCGCCACCCCCCCCCCCCCCCCACTCCACAAAGTGGATTTACGCCGGTGCCACACATACACACAGCAATGTTAAAGTGACTGTCGCAGTGTTAGTTCAGGATCGGTGTATAGTGAGGCTCGGTCACTGTTCGGTACAAAGGTTCGGTCGGTGCATACAGGTTTTCGGGGGGGGGGTGGCATAATGTTCGTCTATTCGCAGCTTTGAGGTGTGATTACCAGATTCATACGCTAGTTAAAAGGCTTGAAGGCACAGGTTAAATTTGAAAAACAGGTCAAATATGAACAAGGCCAATGTCAAAGAGTTAAATTTCACTGAAATAAAAACGTTGCAATGACGATTTGTGTATCGATGTAGGCGAGACCGCCAAGGGCATTTCATTTGTCTGATTTTGAAAATGTGGTTTCTTGGATTGTTTATTACCCCTTATCATGATTATCGTGTATATTAAAAAAAAAAAACATTTCATTTATCAGAACCATTCATAAAGTGATCAACAATTTGCATTGCAATTATATTCATTCTTTATTGGACGTCGTCTGCTTGGGCGGAATTGGTGCATTCTATGACGTCGTTAAAACATCTTAATTTTCTGACGAATCGCTCGTATATCCCGATGACTGAGGAGGTGGTTTCATTTGTATTATATTTTAACCACCCAATAGCTGATGTAGAACTTCCAGCTTATTCAGACGCATTGAGCTTTTCCCGAAACCCAACCAAAATACGTTGTATTCAGAATCATTGCAAATTGCAAACATAGTTTTCATACACGCATCCTGACCTGAAGGTATGTCTATAGATTGGCATTTTTTTGTACTGCGCATGATGTCATGACAACTTTACGTGTCCTTTCGCCCTCGCTGGTCCCATGTGCCCCGTCCATTCTCTGGTCGCCATACGTTCAGACACACAAAAATAGGCCATATTTCACGTTTTGTTTCCTCCCCCATTGACAATATGTACAGTAAGGGAGCAGAGTTTTAACTAATGTGAAATTTGGCCTATTTTTATTGATGATTATTTTTCATTCTACAGTGAGTTTTTTCATGAAAGTTGGGACATATCTTCCTGAAGTCACTAGCTAAGAGGATCTTACGTCAAATTAAGTATCCAGTGTGGCACGGAGCAGGGACAAAGTGCTAAACTTTCTTCTCATTTTCATAATTTTCTCGTCTCTTTTGCTCACTGAAGCGTAAGAGATCGGGATTTCGATGAAAATCAAATCAGATGAACTCCCCATAAAGACTTATGATGGTCACCCAAATTAAGCAATTGAGTTTTGGTCCATAAGTGAAAAATGAACTTTTCCAGTCCCACGTGCTCACTGAAGCGTAAACTTTCTATGAAAATGCCACGGGATCATTGATACATGTACACCGGTCATATAAACATGCTAAAAATGTTATCAATATGATTTTTAGTGCACAAAAATAAAGCAATAATTACTTGAAAATTTTAATCCGGTGATATTTTGTTTTTATTACGTGTTCATTCAACCGTGAATTAATAGGTATCAATTGCAAAAGTTGCAAACACCAGTCCAAAACACGAATTGCTTTGCATTAGATCAAATTTACCGCGCGAAAGATGTCAAAACTGCAGTTTTGCAATTTTCACCTTGTGCTCACTCAAGCGTGAAATTTGACCCTCAGGTCATTTGGTATGTTGGGAAGCACATGAAATTCATGGTGCATGCCTTCAAACGCTGAAAACTTGAAATGTGTTCCGATATCCTTGACTCAAAGTCATGATATGATGCTTGTGAATTTTAAAAAAGTGACATTTTTCCTTTAGTGCCTGCTCACTCACGCATGATTTGACGGATTAATATCATTTTCTCACAGAAGTTGGTAAATTAGTGTAGGAACATTCATGCCAATTCATTTTGCTCAAAACCTCTTCGTTGAAAAGTTACAGCATTTTGTTTAGGGGTGAAGTTACTTTTTTTGTTGTGTTTAGTTCGAAACAATGCTCAGACCCGGCTTCGTTCTTTAGACGTCGTTTCGTTTTAGTAGTGAGCGTGCAAACGCAGAAATTCTTAGAGATACCCTTTCTGTATAGCTTTAACTTTTCTGGTATAGCTATACGAAGGATTGTCTCAATAGGGAGGTTATACGATCTTCTTCTTTTAAGCTTTTCTTCGAATGGGCACTAAAAAAAAACACACACACACAAAAAAAATGCGCCCATCTTAATTCACCTCACTGAAACCCACGTATCTTGTCCTTGTTAAATTATTTAGAAGCCCCATGGAATAAGACAAAATTATGTAGACTGGAAAAGGAGAGTACATAAATGACTCCGTTAATTCTTTTAAACGTCTCACTTGGTTTTTAGCATCCTAGGAATGCTTCGTATTTGCTTGATGTTGAAAAAATACGTGCAGATAACAGGGACAATTTCAAGTGCAGTTGTACACCTTCATCAAACTATACGAGCTGCTATCTGAAATTAATCATCAGTTCCACCCCCTCCCTTTCCCCAAAATTCAAACGGAAGAAAAATACTTGAGGACTTCGGAGTGTTAGCAGGCCACGGTGACCATCCACCTTAGAATAGTGAGATTAAAGATTGTTTTGTCCTTAAGGTATGATATTCTTTTATGTTTAAGTCCATCGGTCACTTGATACGCTCATTTTCTTAATTAATTCTTGTTATTTCAGGATTCAAGGGAATAAAAGCAATATGGACATGAGACAAAAGGGAGGATCTATTGACTGATATATCAAAAGAGTATCTCCTTTTCTTGGACTGATTCCTTGTCGTTAATTATGACTGAGAGTCAATGTGTTTTTGTTTTAGTCTGACGGACTTTCTTCAACTATGTTACTTTTCCTTGTATTATCTGGGCCAAAGTAAGAAAGAAAAAATATATACACTTCTTGTCAAAGATTTCCCAAATCTAAAGTTGTATTAAAGCTGCTAATCAAAATGCAAAGTGATCAGCACTGTGAAATTATTTCCATGGTGGGAATTACTCCTTTTCTTTTCAATGATACCATAATAATAAATGTGCTGCAACATTTGAATGAGCGCAGACTTTTCAAAAACGGGTAGTCAAGGAATCCTGCTTGCACATTCGGGCGGAACGCTGTTGTAACAAATGTTTCTCACACTTTATGCATGCATACCTTTAGCAGATTTAGTAAAATTCCTTTTCTACTAAATTTGAATTCTGCTAAATTTGCTCTTCGCTTCACCAGACATTGTTTAATTCATTAGACAACCGCAATCTATGCTTATGTATTTTCTGCTACTTCTTCAATAACACTATATCCAAAAAAAAAAAAAAAAAAAATTCTGCTCATTGGTCAATCACTTCATTTTGCTTGGATAAACATGTAAATCCTGAAGTTATGCATTTCACATCCAAGTTTGCTCCACCTCCACAGAATGCTCTTATTATCACCGTCGACGGAGTTGACATTTCTGCAGTTAGCAAGGCACGGAACTTGGGTGTAATCATGGATAGGCATCTCACAATGACTGATCACATCACAAAAACCGGTCGGTTGGCATTAATGGCCATTCGGATAATTGGACAGATCCGGCAATATCTAAATAGAAGGTCTATTAATATACTTGTACATGCTTTGATATTGTCCCATGTTGATAACTGTAATTCTTTGTTGTAAAGTCTTCTGAAAAAGGAATTACTACGGGTTCAGAGAATTCAGAACACAGCAGCTAGGTTGATAATAGGTGCTCGTTCAAAAGATTTCCTCACTCCTCTTTTAAAGAAACTCCACTGGCTACCCATCGAAAAACGTGTTATATTTAAGATTATTATTATGTGTTTTAAAGCACAGAATAATCTTGCTCCATCTTATATATCAGATCTTATACATAGACACAATCCAATACGTACACTTCGATTTTCATCACAAACCTCCTTGCAACACATCCTGTTAATATGCATACTTATGGACACCGATCCTTTGTAGTTTCAGCCCCAGCTCTGTGGAATTCTCTGCCTTTATCCATTAGGAATGTAACTTGCCTTAATGATTTCAAAATAGTTTTAAAAACATACCTTTCCAGCAATAGTGTAATGTAATTTGTTATTTGTGCTTGTCCTCCTAGATAATCATGTAACCATACTTTTTTCTTTATAGTGTAAAGCGCATAGAGAGTCAAGGTTTAATTATCATGGGCTAAATAAATCGAAAGTTGTTATCATTATTATTATTATTAAATCTCTATATCAGCACACGGACTCAAACACGTTAAAGGATAAACACAACCTTAAAAATATTAAATACGAGGAAAGGTTTATAGCTTGAAAACTTCTAAACTATGAAATTATATCAAAACTTCCCTGAAAAGGATTCCCATATATTTTCTTTTCTATGGTACCATATTTCAATAAACAGTCTTTCCTTTTAACAAGGTATGCGATGAAGGCAAGAGACCGTTTTCTTCGTAAGGGTCCTATGCAAAAAAATAACAGTGACATATGCTACCAAAGTGCGCAAAGTCAACCTGAATATATCGTCAAGTGATTCCCGAATGGCATTAGAAATTATGAAGGCCCTTGTTCGCGTAATTGTGGCTTTAAATGGAAACGAAACCCTGGTGAAAATCTATTTTCATGAAAAGAGAGGATAAAGAAAAACAATTAAAAAAAAAAAGATCCATCAAAATGAGTTGCAACATGAAAGAGTTAAGACTATTTGAAAAGTCTCAATTTAGTTTCCATGGCTATCCTCACAATTGCATTGATACTTCAAAACCAGCTTGAGCAAACCTCGGTCTTCAGTGATCACTTTTAAGCTTGATTCTATGACCTCATACCACGACGAGCGAACTCAGAGAGGGTCGCACATAAGACACAACCCTATGAACAAATCCCGACTCTTTGCAAAACTCACCTCACCTCAGTATTCAACATATTCGGCGAAATTTGTATTTGAGTCGTTAAGTGAGTTTTAGGAGATTTCTGATGGATTGACCAAAAAAATTATCATACCGTTTTTGAAAAAAAGAGAGAATATTCTACATGCTTGTTCGTTTCAAAGTTCTGAAAAAAAAAACCTGTAGATGTGGGCAACAGGCTGTGTTAGCAAATATGCAAACACAGCATGTGGGCAACAGGCTGTGTTAGCAAATATGCAAACAGTCTATTTCGCTGTGTGTGGTCCATCTAGCCAACATGTTCCTGAGGTTACGGTCTCCCGTTCCCTCATGCCTTATGCGATATGCCTTATGCTACTTTTTGTTTATCCTTACATCTTCGTTTCCATATTTCTTTTTTTTTCCTTTTTTATATTTATTTTTTTTTCCCTTTCCTTTGGCTATCTTTTGTTTTAGCCACATCATTTCGTTTCTATATATTTCATATGCTATTTTTGGTTTTTCCTCCTATCTTCTTCTTTTCGTCTTTACTTATGTTATTCTTCGTTTTTATCATTCTATCTTTTGCCTTATGCTATTCTTTGTTTTTAGCCACTTCAGTGTTGTCTGTATAATCCTTCTTATGTTATTCCTTGTTTTTCCTTCTATCTTCTCTTTCCATCGTTGCTTATGTATTTTTTTTGTTTTCTCCTACCTTCATTTCTATCTTTACTTATGTTATTCCTTGTTTTCTCCTCTTTCTCCTTTTCTATCTTTCCTTATGTAATTGTTGTCTTACCTTTCTATCTTTTTCCTATCTCTCCTTAAGTTATTCTTTGTTTTTATCAGATATTCTTTTCCGTCTTTCCCTATGTTATTCTTTGTTTTGTACTATTCCTTATGTTATTCGTTTTTTTAACATTCTATGATTCTCTTGTTTTTCGTATGTTATTCTTTGTTTCTATCCTTCTATGATAGTCTTTCTATCATCGTTATGTTGTTCTTTTTATTTTTCCCCTATCTCTTTTTAGTTTCCACCTTTTATTGTGATTTTTTTTTTTTTGGTGGGGGGGGGGGGGGTTGCAAAATAACGACTGCATTGAGCCTAGCAAATACATCGAACTTGAGAGAAGTTATTGTGGTTTTGCCTCCCTGATCATTGCAAAGCGTGGTGACTCTACAAAGAGGTTTGCTCAAGCTGAAAATGGCAGGTTTTTGTGGACAACACTAAATGTGTTTTGTACACACACACAAAAAAATCATTTTTCTCTTCTCTCTATAAAGATGCTGCTCCTTGCTGTTTGTGAACTCAACATAGACGGCGGTCCCAGGGGACAGACGGCGGGGGGGGGGGGGGGGGGGGGGGGTGGGTCGTCCCCCTCTCGATTTTTTAAGTTAACATTTTAATGTCGTATTTTGAATCAGGTGGTAAAATTTAGGCCAGCCAACATAGGCCCAGAGTGTATTTTGAAGGCAAAATGAGACTTCTTTGATTATTTTGGTGGTTATATTTAACTAGCTCGTTTTGCCCGGTCGCATAATGACATTCATCCCCCTTGCACTTCTCGAAACAGATTTTCGACGGTGACTTTCGGCGTTTCCGCCCCTCCCCACCCTCTTGTTACATGAAATCGTCGCCACTGGAACTCAATATTATGTTTGGTTTTTTTCCCCTTTTTCAAATAGTATTTTTCCATCATATATCTTGAATTATAAAACGGATATATGGATCCTGATCTAATGAATGTAAGGCATAAATTCTTGATCAAGGTCTCACCTTCTTTGTAGCATCCGACGAATGCTTGGTAATATTGTGTCGTAGAAGAAAATGTGCAGCTTTAATGGTTCACAATGCCATAAGCGCAGTTGTACACTTCTGTCATACTTTGTGAGCTGCTATACATCCAATCATTTCTGTTCTATGAATTCCAGCTGACGATAATAATTGCTGGCTTAGGACCAGTAGCCCAAGAAGACGGTGACCACCATCCATAGTACAGTCCACTATAAATACCATCTGTGATCTTGACGTACACTAGAAATACCCCTTGTGTGACCTTTATTCAGGCTAAGTTACCCCCCCCCCCCCCCACACACACATATTTATCATTAATCTGTAATGATCAATGGGTTACATGAGCTTGTTACATTTCATATGAAACTCTCATTTTTCTTTCAAAAAGTCTGATAACTGAATGTTTATAATTATGTATGCGGACGACTCCTCCACCTCCGTTTATGGAAACAGCCCTACAGAATTGGAAACCCAACTCAACAATGTAAAGGCCCTGTCCCATAATACCGTTAAACGATTCAGTCTGCCTCCTTCTAAATATTTATAGGAAATTTAAAAAAAAAAAAAAATGTGGCCATAAACTCGCAACGTCTGCCAACGTCTACATACGTCTGTAAACCAGGTGAAGAACGAATTTTTAAAAAGTCCAATAAACGTACACGCTCGTTTCTCAGACGGAATCGTTAAACGGTAGTATGGGGCAGGGCTTTAATGCATGAAGTATATGAATGGGCAGATAGAAATAAGTTGATCCTCAATCCAGAGAATTCTAAAGTCATGTTAATGGGCTCAAAACAGAAATGGCATAGAGTCCCAAATATAAAATTACGTGTTATATTGAATGGTAAACCTGTTGGATGCGTTAATGAATGTTTGGGTGTAACCATCGACTCTTATCTTGATTTTAAAGTACATACTGACAACACTGGTCTAAAGGTGAAACAAAAGCTAGGTGTAATAAGAAGATTAAAATCGTATTTCTCTACTAAAACAATCATTTGATTTACACTGGGGTTATATTATACCTCATGTCCTTTGTTGTTGTAACGTGGGGTCGCGTAGAAGTATGGGGAATTTTAATACCTTAAAGAGCCACAGCGCGTACGATCCCAATCAAATGCCCCAAAGCTTTCACTCCGTCCTGCATAATTTGCAAAAAATAAAAAATAAAAAAATGTTTACGTAAAACTGCTACTGAGGAGTCTTGGGTAGACTTTAAAAATCTCGCCTTACTGAGAAACCACCAAATGAACTGAATCAAATTTCAAATCAAAGAATTAAAGTTTTTTTTTCTAACGTGTCATTATTTGTATATTTGTAGAAGAATCATGTTTTCATATATGAAAAATTAGTGAGATGAGAAGCCTTTTTTTTTAGTCAGCCGGTTACGTTATTTTTCATATGTTCTGTTGTTGCCCAAGATCGAGGCTTCCATATATGAACAATCACACTATATCAAAAGTCCCCTCCAAACATCTTTTCAACATTTCTCGTCGATCGGTTATGTCGGGAAAAAAACCAAGGCAATGGCATTCACGAACACTTCACGATTTATCTCGTGCAGTCCCATTTATTGCGGTTCATTCACATGTCGTCATGTGCAAACACAGCGCTTCGGCCTTCGCACGGCGTGTGTGACTGCAAACCGTACGAGATCTGTCCACTTCTAGCTAAAATAAATGGCTCAGAAAACATAGAACGAAGCATGGCACGTTTAACAGACAATGAACAGTTTTACAGAAACTTTGAAGAAAATTACGCGATGCATTATTTTGGCCTCGCATAAACAGCGAACAGCTTGCAGCTTGCGCTGTTTCACGTTGAAACCATAATTTTTGAAGGCAGAAATACAGAAAACTACTAATTGCTCAAACACGAAAATACATAGGGAGTTAGCCTGGACACTGAGGTCTACTAACATGTCAATTGTTTGCTTATTCATTTTGTCAAAGGCTTGTGTCGGGGGGGGGGGGGGGTAAACACCTCTTTCCATACGGTCCTCTGAACTGAAAAATATTTGTTTTTCAAAAACTACCCAACCGTTTTCAGAGAAAATAGAAATGAAGAATAATATCATCACTTCTGATGTAATCTGATATTTTAAAGGAATTTTGGTGCCAAATTAAGGGAGATACGAGAGGGTGTACTTTTCGAGGATTCATTGATCGTCTCTCTCAGTGAAGCCGTTCGGTAGTCGTTACGAATTCAAAAGCTTTCATGTGTTTACGAGGATTTAATTGGGGTCGTACGCTGTGGCTGTTAAAACAAATTCCACAAAAGAGCCGCCTGTATAGTTTCAAAAAAATCATGGGATACACCGTCCCTGGATGTATTTCAGTCACTATGCTGGCCAACTCTTGATGTATTATTCTGGAAGACAACCTGCTGTTTAATGTATAAATGCCTGAATAAGATAACACCCGAAATTGTGCACCACAGGTTTTTACGTGTTGATCTCACAACGAACAACTCGCAACACAGATAAGATGATGTTACGCTTACCCAAGTGTAAAACAAAATTCTACAGGAAGCCATTTATTTATTCAGGCATTGAAATTTGGAATAGTCTTCCGTTTGAAGTTAAACAAACACAGAACCTAGCAGTCTTTATGAGAGCTCTAAAAGAATTTCTCATTTACTACATTGTTGTGCTGATAATACACAACATACTGTAACGTACAATGCAAAGTCCTTTTCACTGTCCTCTGTTACCACCAATCTATCACATGTTAATACCCATTTCCTGGGCTTTGATCAGATGCATTAGTACAGTTCAGAAACCCTGTCTAGATTCGTATTGTACTGTAACACTTCAATAATCCTGATGTCTGCGGTAAATCTCAATCATGAGACAGACAGACTGGCACGGGGAAATCATTGTGTGGTCCATGTTGTGTTCCGGTTGTTCATGTCGTGGTGCACGTGGTCCAGTTGATAAGTCTCCAGACTTTGCACCACAGAGAACGGGGTTTGAATCCCTGCCGAAGCACTAATGTCCTCTGGCAAGACTTTAATCTACAAAATGCCACAAGGAATAATTCCTTGAAATGCTTCTGCGCTGTAAATAGTCCGGTAGCCATGGGGGTAAGATTGCATTGGAATGTTATAGTTTTTTTGTTTTTTTTTTAATTGAAATCGACTGTCCAGGCCTTCTATTTCAACAATCCACATGCTGGAGCTCTGTCAGCATTGAGCAATTTGAGATATGCGCGAAAATCCAAAATGGCCGCCGGCGGCCATCTTGGATGTTCTGTTTACCTACTTTAAACACCCCAAGAATGTTCAAAAAATGGAAATAAGGGTTTTTCGTTATGGAGATTCCAGATCTGGGGTTATTTTGAGGATATGACTATTTCTTGATGTCTAGATATAAAATGGTGGCTATTTTTCAAGATGGCCGCCATATGCACTATAGGCTAGGCAATGTTGAAAGGTGAAAAGTCCTTATTTATCATTTAACATAAAAAACAAAGCAAGCAAAATGATTTTTTTTTTCATTTGTACTATATCTATTACATGTTTTCTTTAACTTCTGAAAAAAAATCACGACAAAAGTTATTGCTGTTTGGGCGTAGGGCGCCCTCAAAGTTTGATTTTTTTTTCGAAATTTGCAAATTCGTCCTTCAAATTACGCCATTAAGCCCAACTAGTAAGATGATCAAAATTAGTGATATTGTAGACATTTTCCAATATTTTAGGATAGCCTCAGTGAAATTTCACTTCCAGAAGGTTATCTGGTCAAAATATGATGGTGAAAATGAAGATAAACATCATTTTGCAACCATTTAGGGACACATAGTGACCCACACCCTACATTATGGGCAACTAACTTGAAAACTGGAGATGACATGAAGCTTTAATTTTCTACATAGTCCACAATAGATTGTTTATGTTAAATGCATTTAAGAAAATTAATATCTTGACCTTGAAGATACAAAAATGTACAATATTTATATAATATACACAAACAATGCGTGGTTCTCTTCCATATTTGGTATAACATTCCCATAAATGCGTATTGTGGTTAACATTCAGATATCGACATTTTCCATTTAAAAATGTGCTATTGATCTCATTTTTCTAATCTACGCGTATAAAAGTTATACATATATATATATATATATATATATATATATATATACATATATATATATACGAATTCATGATAACTCATTAAAAAAGCAAACAATTTACCTTTACTTGTCATCAAAGAAAGCCATGCCAAAATAAACCCCAGCAAAAATAAAGCAAGCGACTATAGCCAACAGACAGCATTGCTAAACACTATTTCAGGAATGGCTCTCGTTAAAACTACTGTTTTTATGAGTCTTAGATTGCAGAATATACTGTAGCCAACAAAAAATAGTTTAAGCAAAAATATGGGTGTTGATTTGGGGAAGGGGGAAGGGGATATATCCCCCAATATTGTTGGTAGGAAGATGGTCTGCATTAACACTGCCCCCAATAATTCACTATCAAAATGGCATAGCCCATGCAATCCTCTAAGAGTATTAAAAAAAAAAAGGAAGGGCAAATGGGGGGGGGGGGTTCAAAGTAAAAAGGATAACGATAAACTTTCGAGCACTGGCTTGCTTAGCTAGCTCACATTTTAAAGTATCTCTAGTTGTGGTTAGATCGGTTTACAACTTGTTTCTCTCTCTCTCTCTCTCTTTTATGGTATACTATTCTTCTACTCACTGCCTTGCATTTTAAGTATCTTAACCAAAGCCGGTTATGTTAATATCCGTATGAAATGAAACTGATTTGCATCTAATTGTCCATCTAATGTTATACTATTCTTCTTGTCATATAATGATAGTAATAATGGTGCAAGGAGTCGAGTCAAACATCGAGAAGAGCTAAAACAAAATAATTTTTTTCATGAGATAAAGTGCTGTGACCAATGGCCTATTCCTATCTCACCAATTATGAGAATGGAGGAAGCCGATGATATGTATTACTAGAATGATGAGATTGGAGTGACAATACAAAACCCTGTTCTTAGCACAGTATATTTTCAAATACCCATTTTTCTTTTCCTTGCTACACTCACCTATCAAATCTGAAAAAAAAAGATATTTCAAAGGAGTCATACACTCTTATTCCATCAGCAACAAGTTTGAATATAATAATGCTTTTACAGGAAAGTGTCCAACTGTCCTCAAATTCTGTGGGAAGATGTACATCATCACAATAATTATTTTGGAGGCAAATCTACATCTGAAATAAAATGAGTCTGTGGCTTGTTTTGCTTGCTCATATCGAAACAGAATTGTTTGTGATGGCAAGCGATGAGCCAAATAGCGTCATATTGGCAGTTAGGTGATCGAATAAACAACAGTTTGAGGCTATCAAGGAGTGTAAAGTTTTCCTCACTCGCTGCACTCACTCGTATAGCATTTGAATACAGAACAGTTGGGGAATACTTTTTCGCCAAGCGTGTGTTTTCTCTTATCTCCCTTCGCTCGCTCTTATTATTTTGAAAGGTGGTTTAAAACAGCAAAAGATTAGACCAGCGAGGTGCTAGAATAAAGTCATAGTTGGCAGTGAGATGACTATACCATCAAAACATCTTTCAGACCGTAGTGATATTTTGACCATGAAATAATACAGCATCATCCAAAGAGTGTATTTTCCTTGCTCACTCGTAATATACAAAAACAGGGTGGTTTGGACTGTAAACATAAGACCATAAGCATAAGAGGTACTGAAAAGGTTATAAATCATTCGAATATCTTATTCCTAGTGCATTGTAGAGTGTGTTCTGATGACAAAAAACCCCGTTTATTTATTACTCGCTCATCCACAAAATAAAAAAATGCAGTGGTTCATACTTTTAAGTGTCAACTAAACTAGAAAGCTTACAGGTCCCTAAACATTCCATGCTAGTAATGGGGATGTACCCCTTCGATATCATTTGAATGCTATTTTTGTTTGGCTAATGGGATGAATGGTAGAATAGACTGAGAATGCAAAATACCTGTAAGCAAATAAAGGTATTATACCCTCCACAAAATTTACTGACGCTCTCATATCTGTACGTGCTCCTTTCCTTAATCAATCCTTCACTTTCTCCCTGCCTGAGGATATTCAGCATCAGTCCCCCCCCCCCCCCCCGAACCCAAATCAAAACCCATGAGCATTTATATCCATATTTGTAAGGAAAATTATCATTTGACTTTGAAAATATCATAACATATAAAAAGTGTATTTTTTCTGTAACTGGTAAACAGGCATGCACTTAAAATGCATGTTATTATCCAATATGCAAACAATCACTTGAACATTGACCTGTCTCTTATGATGGCTGAAATATGGATTAATTAAAGTGGTGCTAAACACACGATTTCAGGAACTGGTCTCTTGAAAAGTAATATATATATATATATATATATATATATATATATATATATATATATTAGTATTATCAATATTATTTACTTGGATCATAAGTGTTAAAACGTTTCACCTGGTTTGTAGCATCCGACGAATGCTCGGTAATAGTTTGAAAGTGAAGAAAATGTGCAGTTTTAATGGTCCGTAATACCGTAAGCGCAGTTGTACACTTTTGTCATTACTATTCGAGCTGCTATACGTATAAACATTTTATCAGCTTAGCTCCCTGAATTCCAGTTGACTATGATAAATGCTTGACGGCTTCGGACGAGTAGCCCAAGAAGACCGTGACCACCAATTATAGTACAATCTACTCCAATTACCAAAATGTATCAGGTTATTCTGACGCCATTCCATGTTTGTTTGGGGTTTCCTTTTTTTCCCGCATCTATTATACGTAGGCCGATTAAAATAAACACGATAAAGAGAGCCCGGAGTTAGAAGTTGCTCCGCATATTTCTTTTTAGAATTTTATCATTCCAATTATATAATGTCCTTGTTATAGAAGTATTATCATTATATTTTTCGGCTACTACCTATCACCACGATTATTAATATGTGTAATTTTCCTACCGCTTCATCTCTTAACCATTTATTTCATCCCTTGTTCAAAGGTTTATTGCAATATAGGTTTTCCCGGTCAATTTCATACTTTTTCCGTTCCAATTCATGAACGTGCATTCAAATTCACGCAACGCACGCCCCGCGAAGACATTCAGGCTTTCAAATTCCGAATCCGATCGATCAATTTCATTTATGGGCGCTCTTATTTCCTTTCAGTAAATCAAAATCACGCAGGAGCGTTCAATTTCCAAATGCGAGGACTGTATTTCCCACTTGCGCATTCAAATTCACCCCGTAGTCACGATGACGCTGTTTCGGGCGTTCAGTTTCATTTTCAGGCGATCACTTTTTTATTTCGTGCACTCAATTTAGTGGAGAAGATAAAAAGGGGGTTATAAGGGGGAGATGGGGACGAGCGTTGGTTGTTTCTGATAAACGAGCACACTCTGAAAAACTTAGTCAAAATAGCTATTGCGTTGGTGCATATTGTCCGACCAAAATTTTGGTGAAGACTGAGAGATGGTCGTAATTACTCAATTATTTGTTGAAAATTAATGTACCACAATTTTGGTTGATTTTGACTAATTTTTTGGTCAGACACAAATTCACCAACACGTTGGTTATTTTGACCAATCCCTTTTTAGAATGTACACAATCTACCCGCATATCCCTCACCCCTAACACACACAAGAAAAAAAAAAAAAACATTTTCGTAGGCTTCTAGTATGCTTATTTATTTCTTCTTTTTTTTTGATGGGGGGGGGGGGGTTCTATTTTTCTGAATTTGTATCCACTTTAATACAATGACATCCATAATTATCATGGGTGATATGAATATACAAAGATAGGAAGAAAACTCCGATGAGAGTTATAATGTTGAGTTTCAAATTGTTCGACCTTTATTTAGATTATCTTCAGGAACTGAGGTAAAACTGAACAAGAACTGAATAAGATTGCATCAAACTGTTAAGTTTTACCTCAGTTTCTGAAGATGATCTAAATAAAGGTCGAACAATTTGAAACTCAACATTATAACTCTCATCGGAGTTTTCTTCCTATCTTTGTATATTTACAAATGAATGGTATCATGATATGTTCATGTATACTTCAATATTTTAACAGCATAATTTCTAACTTATATTCCTTGATGACGCCACCCATAAAAAGACAAATTCACAACACTAACTACTTAGCATCAATTAAGAAACCAACAAACAACATGATCTCAAAATATATATGTAAGCCTAAATAAACAGCAATATGAAATGTTTATTATTTCCATGTTACCAATTTCAATGGAAGCATTTATGGCATAAATTTCCTTCAGCAAGAAATTCATCCACATCGTGCTGCACTCAACCCAGGTGAGGTGAATGGGTACCTGGCAGGAATTCATTCCTTGAAATGCTTGTGCGCTGTAAAAGGCTGCCGGGCTAAAGCTGGGGTAATAATATCCAAGTCCTTTGGAAGCGCATAGAGACGTTATATCATAATGTGATATGCGCTATACAAGAACTGTATATTATTATTATTATTATTATTATAAACGTAAAAAAATGGACTTAAGCATGATAACCAAATTTATTCAAAACTAAGTGAAAAAACACCCACATTGTCTCCATGCAAATTAAATGCAATGAATCTTTTAGATTGAATGCACTTATTGAAAACGCTAGATCTCTGTGCACTTGGTCAGGTGTGGGAAGGAAGGCCTGTGGGCCATGGCCATTTAGGTGACCTGTTCCTTTCCCAGGCTACCTGGCTGGTTGCACAGGGGTCTATGAAATTATTGTATTCATTTACTTTGAATGTTACCTTTGTTTGTTTCTTGATTTCTGAAAGTGCCAAACAAATAATATTAATAATAATTATAATAATAATAATAATAATAATAATAATAATAATAATAATAATAATAACAATAATAATAATAATAATAAGATGCCCCTCATCCAGTGGCTGTGCAAAATGAAAACTGGGACAGTGCAGTTGCTTTGCCTGGGTACTGTGACAATCAGTCGAGGAAAAACAGTCAGTTTTGGCAAAAGACTCTATTGATCTATTTTTGAGAAGAATGTTAACGTTTAACGAATGTGCCCGTCTGCGTGATTTTCATTCTTTTAAATTGAAAGAAATAATACTAGTTCAAGTTTAGGCAAAAGTATGTAAAACTTCATTTATCTCCTTGACATAGTTCCCAGAATTATTCAATTGCTATTCAGAACGACAACCTATAATGAAAGGGATGGTTTAAAATGCTTTATAGAATAGGTCCGAAAATGCATGCAATACCTGATTAGTCGACATCGGCGCATTAATGTTTACAGGCCTGGCTAGACGATCGTATTAAATGATCTGTAGGAGTGCTGTAATCGAGTGGTTTAACCATAACGAGGCTGGGACCTTGAGTTGAGAACACACCACTGAGTCTACTAGGGAAAGGCACAATGCTACAATAATGAATGTAATTCCCGTTCACTCATGCATAGAATTTTGATTTAATAAACCATAAAATTCATTCAGGAAACCTAAACTGATTACAAATGATCATGAATTCATCATATCACCCTCAATTCTGTTACCTCCAAAGTACTACTCTCTCACAAATTATTGAAAGGTGCAATTCCTGCGCAACTTAATTTTCATACCCTTTACAAACGTGAGCAGTGCTCACCCAAGCATGAATTATTTTCGGCCTTTTTTGTCTCATATGAAAGTTGAGTCCATGAGCTATCCATACATATAAACTTTTTTTTTCTAGAATTTTGTATTTTTTCATTTGTCAGCCATTTCAAAAGTGTAAAGTTTTTTTGGGGGACGCACTGTAGTGTGTGTGAAAGTGCTCCGGCCACGTACGTGATGGGTGCTGCATCGTATGAAAATTATAATTGTGACTGAAGAAAGAGGCGGCAGGACGTTGCGAGTATGTTCACTCTGCCTTTATTATGCCGAGTTTTCGACCCTGTGACAGGTCTTTCTCAGGGCTTGGGATACAAAACAAAAATGGACCAATTGCAAGCATGCAACAAAACAACGAAATGAAAACAGCATTATAACACAAATGCAAACTTAAATAACAGGAAACGGTGTTAGCAATTACACAACCTTTTTTAAGTTTCAGTTGAATTAAAATCAAAGTGTTAAATCAAAGTGAAGAAACGAACGGAAAGTGTAAATCATATAGTTCAAAGAGTATAATCATAACAATGCTAACTAGTTACCTGGATTTTGGCACCTCTGGCACCTTTTTCAAAACCTATCCCCTCGCCATGTTCATTCGCTAAACAACACACGGCTCAAAACCACCAATAAGTCGCACGCACCGTAACTGAGGAAACATTAGCACATTGTCATTTTGGTCGGATTGGTCATTTTTTTTCGATAGAAATGGGTATTTTCATTATCATTATATCATGTCACATATTTCCTATCCCTGAAAATGACAAAGAGTGAAAGTCGGTTTAAAGGAAATAATCTTTGATAATTTATCAGAGCTTTCTTTTTTTCGTACCACGAAAAAAAAGACCCGGAGATTTGAGACAGCGCACAGCGAAAGGATTCACGTTACAGCGCTGCTGTAAATTATGTACGGTAAATTTGTTGGCCGCGAGCTGCGCGCGACTGAACTAGCTAGCTATATAGTGTGGCCCGGAAAGAACGGAACCCCTGAGATCTTGAATTGCAGCGACATAAATGACAACCAGTGATAATTGTTGACTTGGTTCAAAAGATATTTTTTTCCCAATAATATGACACCAAGATCACCCATCAATAGCTCACGCCGTTCAGATGTTAGGGGTCATTCAAAATTTGCTACTTTTCCGGCCAAATTCAAGTTTGATGAAGAGAAAACGTTACACCGACTGCGTTTCGTAGAATAGACATGCCTATTCATAAACGCGTGAAAGAATGAATGTTCTCGGCATTGGCATATTTTTTTTTTCTTAATCATTTTTAAAGATTTTACTGGAGAGATGGGATTGCTGAGACGAAGAGTGTTTTTCTTTATCATTAACGGTGTATTTCACAACTCAAGATGCGTATCTCTGAAATTTATTTCAGGCCGAGATACATCTGTGTACAAACACCCTTACAAGCAAACTACTCAACATATTCAAAACACTATCACTAACATCCAAATTACACGTTTCCCATTGGCCATTCAGCAACCCTCACTGTCAACTCATCAACATGACAATGGCGATTAAGCGATTAGCAACCTTCTATACGCAATGGAAACACTGAATGCCTTTTCTTTTTCAAACAATGGCCCCTCTTGAGTGAAAGGAAAATCCGGCAAGCGTTTGGGAATAGGCATGGAACCTATTCTACGAAACGCAGTCGGTGTAACGTTTTCTCTTCATCGAACTTGAATTTGGCCGGAAAAGTAGCAAATTTTGAATGACCCCTAACATCTGAACGGCGTGAGCTATTGATGGGTGATCTTGGTGTCATATTATTGGAAAAAAAATATATATTTTGAACCAAGTCAACAATTATCATTGGTTGCCATTTATCTCGCTGCAATTCAAGATCTCAGGGGTTCCATTCTTTCTGGGCCACCCTGTATATCTGGGGAGCGTTTCATGAAGAGTTTTGTCGGTGAAAATCACTGACAAATGTTTTAAGCTACTGAAAATACTCGCATCTGATTGGCTGAAAGCAAATTAGTCGGTGAAAACCACCGACTAATTGTTTCATGAAACACCCCCCTGGTTGCGCTACTGCCGGTGAGCTGATCCGACCAGCTTATTCAAGGTTGGTAGCCAGATTTTCATTTTACATTAATTCAATTCTATTCAATTCAATTGCGGTTTATTAAAAAAAAAACATACCAAATGAAAAGTCCGAAGACTAAAAATATTTGGTTCACATAAAAAAAAAACTACTACAGTATAACAAAAATTACAACTAATAACTTAAAGCAAAGTATGGCTGTAAGATTAAATGAACCGAATCAGAAGGACGTATCCTCAACTCATGCCAAGTTGTATGGATTTTCGTAGATTTTGGAAAAGGAAACGGGCTTCCTTTATGACTGTATAAATCGGCTGCTCAAAAAAAAAAAAGTCAATGCGTTTGAACTAAAGTACACATTCAAGGAAAATCATATTCATGGAAAATAATGTGTCAATAAAATTTGGTAAGTTAGCAGATAGCGATCGTATTAGTTTTAGGTCAACGACGTATCAGTTAATTGAAAAGTAATAAAAATAAAACTACCTCCCAGCATGTGATATACACGAGTGATTCGTCAGAAATTTAACGATGTTTTAATGACGTCAATGAATCGAACAACCCTGTCTAAGCAGACGACGTCCCATCAAGAATGAACATAACTGCACTGCAGTTATTAGCCAAATTATGGAGAACATAGTGTACTCAAACGTGCCAATACTTTACACCATTCCAATATGGAAATGGAACAGATTGCTGAATTTTTTTGTTTGAAAATATACGTGATGAGGGTTAATTAATTAAGCAGACTTTCAAATTGAAAACCAGGCTGAAAGATTGCAAGGACGGTATATATCCCTCTTTCAACGCCGAACGCACAGCGGTACATGCAGATGTACGTGCAGTGGCATATATTTCCATTTGCAAACAAATTATTCCTGTATTCCCTTTTCGTCCAAACAAACCCGTGCGGGCGTTTAGAGTGAAGTGATAAATCAAACGTTTAGACTAACGCTAGTGAAGTGAGAAAAATAAATGGATAGGCTCTGAAAATGTGTGAGGTGTTATGGGACATCGTCTGCTTGTGCAATAATAATCCAACATATCTTCGGTTCTCATAGTGGGAATGGTAGGAATAGGCTAATGGTCACAGGCCTTTATCCATTGAAAATTCAACTATTTTTCGCTCAGCTTACCGCTCTAATGTTCTAACAATGGACAGAGAGACAAAATGCAACAAAAAAAAATGTCATTTATTAAAAATAGTATTACCTGCATTTGATAAAATACTGAAAATTAGAGCAAGTGCTTCCAGATTTTGCCTTCGTTTTCATTCCCCTCTTTCTCTCCGCCCCCCTCTCCCCCTTTTTCAAAGCGGGTGACCAATTCGCATAGTCCTCTAGTATGCCAATGGTTGTGGGACTATCACCAACGGTTCGGACTTTCAAATTATCCTCAATAAAAATCACTAGTCAGTCCACTTGACTGAGGTTTCTTAGGCATTCATATTAAACTGGCTACGTTCCATTATTCTCTTTGAATTCTTCATATCTTGAACAATTGAATATAATCACAATAAGAATCTTTAACACTGATGAAGAAAAATTATGACGATGCTGATCGATGGTAATTCTATAAACAACATTAACCATCGTCATCATCATTATTTTCAGGCTCATCCTTCCATTCATAATCATTATAATTTCCACATGTCATTTTAGGGTGAATTATTATCGCTGAGCGATGATTGGGCAAGCCATTCCATCTCACATATTTGGGGCAATATGTATCTCTCCATCTCCCATCCCGGGATAGAAACCCACGCTTCCTACAATCTGATAATAGCATTTCAAATAGCCATAACTCCTGTTTATGAGAAATTTACCCCCCCCCAAAAAAAAAATAATAACAGCTGATACTTGACTACAATATAATTTATTCTGTAAGAAGTAGGAATCGGGAACATTTTTACACGCCCCCTCCCCCCCCCCCCCCCCCCGCGACCAACGGCAGCGGACCCAAGGTATATTGTAAAATTCCAGTGAAATGAAAACAACTCTAACATCATGAATGGAATCTCAGCTGCTAACAAGTAGAGTGCGGCTTCCACAAACCACTGCCTCCTCTGTATTTTTATCAAGGGACCTTCAGGTCTTTAACCTCTTTAACCAGCAGTGTATCAGTCAGATAGCAAATAATAGCCATTTTGTGAACCTGAGCACTACTTCGTTCACCTTCATGAAAACCTGGAAATCAGTTAGACCCATTTAGCAAATTTCGCTGTACCATATGTATGTACATGTATAATGACTCGTTATTGGTGCATTGTTTTTAACAAACAGTATTAATTCAACTAGCATTTAAAATAAGACATATGATGTGGTACACTATCATTTAGAACTTCTGTACAGACAAAAAAAAAAATGATACTAGATTTTTATTTTCCATAACCACGCAAAGGTTCCTTGTACAATCAATAATTGTTCTAAATACCCATTTAGAACTTTTTGGAGAAACTTTAACGGCTGTTAATGGTTCTTTGAAGAACTTCTAAAGGTTTAAAAAGTAGCAGAATTAAGAACATGTTTTGATAATCAGCACCATTTTTCCAGAGAGTGTTTGGCTTAATATAGCTAGGGAAAATTCAATGATAATCTTATACCCCTTTTGAACGTCTCACTGGTTTGTAACATCCGATCAATGCTTGGTAATATTCTGAAAATGAAGTATATACGTGCAGATTTGGTGGTTCGCAATATCATAATCGCAGTTGTACACGTTGGTCATACTATATGAGTCCCAAGGTTTAAAAAACATTTTGTATGTTCAGTTTTCTAAATTATAGCTAACGATAAATACTCAACGGCTTCAGAAGAATAGCCCAAGAAGACGACCACCCATAATCATAGAACTGGATTTAATCAACTACCTGTAATTTAAAAGAAAACTATATTCCTTTTTTGTTTGTTTATTTGTTTTTGTTAATATCTCTTTGTCTCCTCGTGACAAGAGCTCCCTTTTCATTAATCTGTACTAATCAGTTGATCAACAAAGAATATTTGATCAACCGTACACGGGCAAAAGAGTATGTTATTATTATTAATATTATTATTATTATTATTATTATTATTATTATTATTATTATTATTATTATTATTATTTATTTATTTATTTATTTATTTGGCACTTTCAGAAATCAAGAAACAAACAAAGGTAACATACAAAGTGAGTGAATACAATAATTTCATAGACCCCTGTACACCCAGCCAGGTAGCCTGGGTAAGGAACAGGTCAACTAAATGGCCATGGCCCACAGGCCTTCCTTCCTTGTGGAAATAAAAAGATTGATTACAAATGATGAAGTCAAATCGCTTTATATGACTCAATGCTTTTTTAAGGGACGGGGGCTGGGTGAAGCTTCATCTTGCTATTATCACCCATTCCATTGATGATGAAATATGCAGAGGGGCTACCTATGTGCCAGCCACATATCAATGAAACTATAAACATGCCAAGCTTCTTTTTTAAATCAAACTTAAGTAATTGATCAAGTTTTTATTACAACTTTCCTGGAGGAGAGCAGCTCCTCGGGGATAACAAACGGGGACAGGAGAGGGGTAGAGGGTTGTTACTCGTTTCATAAGGTATACAGTAATTTGTCGCTCTGATTGCAATTTTTTTTGGGGAAAAATTCCGACTCTTTTGCTCCCATTTTATCATAACCATTTTAAAGTACACATTCAGGAAAATAAAAACTGTAGTATTGGGTACGCTTTTCAGCCCAAGGGTGTGGAGTTTGGCAGGTTCAGCGGACACTCCCATCGGAATTAAAATTTGATCATCAGAAAGGATTAGAAATTAAGAAAGGAAGGTAAGGAACGTAAGTAGGAAGCTACAAAAGTGGAGAATGGTGTATCTAGTCGTAGTCTTCAGGAAAAGGGGGAGCCGCGATTGGGTCCCGTTTTTTTTTTTCTAAATGCAAAATTTTAAGCAAGATATTAAATTAAAAAGTTTACTTTTTATCCGGTATCCACCCCTTTTGCTAAACTCACTGACTATAAATGAAAATAAAACCTTAATGGAATTCTGTTTTATCACGTAAATGTATTTCATGTATTTGTTTAAGTTCTGTTTCTAAAAAAAATAATAAAAAGTGTTTTCAAAAGAATTTGTCAATGTATTACATGTACATAAATGGAAAGCTGTACAAGAGCAAACACTTGAAAATGTTACTGAATGGCGAAGCCGGTTTTTAAAATATTTTCGAGTCAAGCTACATAGACAATTAAGAAAGTTTAAACTGCTACATGGCAGAATTGGAGCAAACGATCTAAATCGTGATAAGAGTTAGTTATCTCCCGCCTGTAGCTTTATAGAAATGAAAAGCAAACATTTCTTTATTTCTTGTGAAATCTCTCTCGGGTTATGGAATCAAATATCTGACAAATATGGACTGGATTGGTGTCATTTTAAACTCAAGCCTTCTCCAAGCTTTCTGACTGAAAGATTTCTTTAGGCTCTTTATAAAAAATAATAATAATAAGAACAAAGACATAAATCAGTAGCATTCAGGTCAGCTGAATATGGCTCATGTCGAAAGGGTGCGTGCGCTGAGCGGGATGGGAGCGGGGAGGGAACGGTGATGGCCGCACCCTTTCGAAAGAAGCCCCACCGGTTGTCTCGAAAGGGTGGGTTGCCTGTGGGGAGTGAAATTAAAGCACCCAAAAACCGGGGGGGGGGGGGGGGGGGGGGGCTTGTCTCGAAAGGGTGTGTTGAGTAGTCTGATTGTACCAGTCGTTTTTTTTTGTTGATGTAAGTAGACAAAAATAGGAAAGGAGACAGGCGATTGGCTATCACCTGATGGGAGAGGGGGGGGGGGGGGGGGGGTGTCCAACGATCCCCAAAATATATACGAGAGAAAGAATTCCCCTTTTCTGTCTGCTAGAATATTATGGTGGGATGCATAAAACGGGAGAAATGTATGCCCCAAGGAATATGCATTTTGTTCCTGAGTATTCTTACACTCAAGAACGCAGAAGCCGCACACACACACACACCCTCACTTGCAAATATCTTACTTCAGTTTCTTACTGCCGCAAATTAAAGATATGGATGAGGCTGATTTTATAATGGAATGCGCATTTCCAAAGGAAGATGAGGCAGAAAAGAAGGTCATATTTCCATTTTTATTTGAATTCAACATGGAGGGAGGGACAACAACATGTACACTTCAAGCAATCAAGCAATCACAAACAAATTAGACTAGAAGTTTTTGTGTGTGGGGTTGTGTTCGCGCGCGTGTGTGTGTGTGGGTGCAGAAGATTACTTCTGCGTTCTTGAGTGTAAGAATACTCATAAACAAAATGCCTATTCACTTTTTTTTTTGGGGGGGGGGGGGGGGGGGTGGGACACACATTTCTTCCGTTTTATGCATCCCACCATAACATTCTTCTTCCCAGAAAAGGGGGAATTCTTTCCAACATGTATATTTGGGGGATCCTTGGACCAGTCACGGATCCAGGATTTGATGGGGGGGGGGGGGGGGCATGGCCATGGAAGATTTTTTGTAATCTAGCAATTAAAAAAAATGATGTACATTACATTCAGGCAGTTAACTAGAGAGGGGGGGGGGGTGCATATTTGTTTGTTTGTTTGTGTGTGTGTCGTAAAAAACCGTATAAGGGGAGTAGGCGTATCCTATTATCCTATTTGGGCCAAAAATTTCGCGACAAGCAAAAAAAAAAAAAAAAAAAAAGAAGAAGAAGAAGAAGAAGAAGAAGAAAACAAGAAGAAAAAAGGTTGTACGTTACAGTTCTTCTTTTTTTGTGGGGCCCCTTTCTTTTTCAGGCTGGGGGGGCGAAGTACCCAAATAGTAAAAAATGGGTTGAAAAGCACGGGGGGGGGGGCAAGGCCTGCTGCCCCCCCCCCCCCTGGATCCTTGCCTGCCTTGGGCACCCCAATCAGGTGATAGCCATCTGAATGTCTCCTTTCCTACAAGGCCACTGTCACCCATGGTCAAATTGATGTGATCTATTTTGGACTCGCGGGGGGCTCTTTCAAGGAAAGGCACAGGAATCTACCAAATCATTTCGACACGAAAAATATGAAAATTAAATTGAACTTTCAAAATATATTTGGGGACTCAAAAGGAAGCAAACAAACTACAGTCTAAGATGGGACATATTCAAGAAATCAAACCTAAAAAAAAAAAAAAAAAAAAAAAAGAAAGCGGAATGTGCAATCTGTGCATGGAAGAGGAAGTGGCTACAGCCACTAATAAAGGGAAAGCGATCAACCACCGATCTGAGCTAACTACAAAATGCCGTCACAACAATAGGAAAAAGAAACCACCCTGACCGTAGCCGTTCCGTGCGTCCATCTCCCCAAACGAGGGAAACCCAGTAGCCAGTCCGCCTGAAGATCGCCAAGCGTGGAACCGCCGGTAGCGGGCAACCCAATCTTTGAGGTATATATATATATATATTCTTCTGCGCTAAAGAACTACTGATATGCTTAAAGAGATTTAAATTAGGTGAAATGATATTTTTGAGCCATATTTCAAATGTTTCTACGGTTGAGGATGTCCTGATTTCCAATTGCAAATTGTTCCAAAGCTTGGGGGCTCCACAGGCAAATGCTCGATCTCCTAATGTTATTTTTGTTTTACATCTAATGAATGCTGAGGATTTGAAAAAGCAGACTATCTTTAGCACTGTGCAGGTTGTGGGTTGTAGCACAACATTTGAAAATAAAAACATTATATTAATCTTTTCAAAGAAAACAGTTCGTGTATTCAAAGCTCAGTAACAAAGGAGAAATTATACCTCAGATTTTAATTTCAAAATCTTTTCTTTGGGACGATGGGAGGTGTTTTAGCCGTTTTATGAATTAAGAAACGAAATGAGCTGGGTTTTTTAGTCCATACTTCCCTTTTTTTCATAGCAAATTAAACAATATAACGGCAGTTTAGTTATTCTGATTGTAATTTTATATTGATTAATTGTGATAACTGAATCGAGTAGAAACAAAACAACACTTAGATAAATACTAGTTAGAATGTGTTTACCCACATTTATTTCATATCGCTACTGTCGACGAGGTGGACCATGACCATCCTTTTTTTTTTCTTTGTTGCTAAAGGATATCTGAGTATTCATGTTTTCAATTTATATAAAACAGGAAAGTTTGAAAAAAGTTTGAAAATGAAAACAGCCACGGAGAGAGAGAACGAGGGAGAATAAAAAGAAATGTTTTAAAGATATCGTTTACATGTTCCATAGAATATAAATAACCACATAGCCCTAGTTATGATGGTTGCATCTGCATAACTTCTTGTTTAAAAAAAGACATGCTAATCAAATTTCATTTCCCGATAAAACACGAAGCTTTTTTTAAGACATAAGCATGCTGAACCAATAATCCGGTTGACGGATAATGGTCAAATGTTGTCTTATTGTGAAAATAAATTAACCACTATAATCATAATTATAAAAATTATTGTCATCTTCACCATCTTCACCAACGTACGCGTGTAAAATGAGATAGAACGAGTAGAAAATATTGATAACAGGAAAGTGATAAATGATACGTTTGTGAAGTTATAACGGAATATCAGAGAGAGAGGAAGTTATTGGTGGTTTATGGCTTGGAGACACGCACTTTGTTTGATAATGTTCTTCGTCAAGATGCCCAATCATCACCGAGGAAATGCAAAACAAAAAAAAAAATGTAGGGAAGATTTAAAACCATTCAAACTGGTTTCTCGTATACTTCATAGCTCTGAGGCTGATCTCCTCCATTTTGTTTCAGATATGGTTCAACATAAAGTGACTGGTCACCAACAATGTAGTTTGCATATCCTTCAGGAACATCAGGTAGAGGTCCTCTGTCTCCCTTTTCATCTTGGAGAGTGTTTTTTGATGATGTTGAGAAGGTGAAATTGTGGCTATAGGCTGTGTAAACAAAATGATATTCATTTAGAACTGCTTTGAAAAGCACATGAAACCTTTAAAGCATATTTAACTAGATAATTATTGGGACCATGTTTAAAGGAAGGGGGTAGGGATATTTTTATGACTACCAGGAACGAAGCGATGTTTAAACCTTAAACAAAAAAAAACAAAACATTCAAAAGAAAAGGAAAACTTTTACACAAAGAAGAAAACGAGAGACAGAGTACACAAATAAAAATTTCGAAGAACTGATCACACACACACAAACACAGATATTAACATTGAGAGAAGACCTTAAGTACTGCTTGAAATAAATGCACCAGGCATATATAGAAAAAGCAACTTACTTTCTCATAAAGATGAAGAACACCGTCATACACATCAAGACAAGGATGAACACAATGACAGCTGTTACCAGAAGACCGTTGATAAAGTAATCTCTTCCATCATTTTCTTTTGTAGATTGTGGAAGATGTTCGGTAGATAAGCGTTTTAGCCCTGTAAATTCAAGTATTTTTTTTCTATTAGCACGACATGAATATTTTTCTTGTGTTTGTTCCCATGTTTCTTTGTCAACATATCATTGGTATGGTTTCAACATCAACGTGAGATAGTCCAGAGAAAGAACTGAGTGAGGACTGGAAGAGAGATATGGAGTGAAACGAAATCGCTTGTAAAGTTTCTTGATTACGTTTTGTTTGTCTCAAGATAACCATCTAATCATTATTATTCATCTTCCCTTGTTGATTTGCTGCCCATGACAAACAGTCAGGCGCACGATTGTACTTTCAATCTGGACGTAAAGACTGAAACTGCAATCTTTTCGTACCTCATAAATAATTTATGAGACAAAGGTTCCATCAGGCACCGCGATGCGTCGTGCACTAAGTCAAGACGAAAGTTGAATTGATCTATGCATATCGTTGTTTTAAAAAAATCATCAACAAAAAAATGTCATGACTGAATTTTTACCCTACTCAAACCAACACAAAATAATAAAAAAAAACTGAGGCCTCCCCTCAGTCAACTAGAAAGAAAATCATCCATGACATTTTAAGAAATCTTCCTTGGAATACGTAATTGGGCTCAGAATTTTCGATTTACAAACGAACCACCCATTCCCGGACGCGCGTTTCCGTTTGACATCGAAGCCTAGGCAGTTTTTCGATTAATTGCATCAAGCGTGCTGGTTTCAAAGTCTAGGTTTAGTTTCAGCTGTTTACACGCGCATATAAATACGAAATGTTTACAACATCAGCGCGAGATCGTGTACGTGTACATGTACTTTCTGCATGCACTGTACTTCACTTCACTTGATTTGTCTACTGGCATGACTGTATGTCGTCGATGTCTCGTCTAGAATTTTAATTATTATGCCCTATCAACGTATCTGAGTATATCGTGTTTGTCTAAGTAATTAGTCAAACGTTATTTTGCCAACTCAGTAGTTGTCATGGTCAGTTATCATGGAAGAGGAAGATGGCATTCAGACACCTTCAGACACCTTGTTTTCCTTTCATGCAAGTCTATATCTTCCCATATCATTTTGTATTTCTCTGATTTTCCTTTCATCTACCCTGTTTTCTCTCCGTATCGATCCTCACAGCATCCGTACGCATTGTTCACAGATGAGATATCCACATACGTGCGCGATTGAGCGGAGCCTGAGCTTATATCTACAGGACTACATGAAAGACAAAATAGTAAGAAAAAAAAGGAATGCATGAAATAAGATGAAAGGAAAACAAAAGAATAAATGGGAGAGAATAGAGATCTAGATAAAAGAAAAGCAAATAAATACATGCAAAATGGAAATGAGCCTTCAAGGAACTGTAGAATAAAGAAATAGACAAGAGGATTGCCTAAAGAAATGAAGGAAAAAAGATACATAGAAATACATTAAGAAAAGGACATGAATAGATAAAAGGAAAAAGAAAAGAATATAAAGAATTAATCTGTTCTGCCTTCATGCATTTCCTTGTTTTTTTTCTCTAATCTATCCTCCTCTCTCTCCATATGTTTTTCTTTGGTTTCTTTCATCTTTCCTTGCGTATTTCTTTGTTTTTCTTTTCGTCTATCTTATTTTTCCTCATTCTTTTATCCTTCCATCTATCTACTTATTTTTCCTAATGTATTTCATTGTTTTTCCTTTTCTCCTTCAGATTACTAGTACAGGTCAGGCTCAGCCCGTTCGCGCACGTGCATTATTATAATGCATATGCCGTGAATATCTTGGCGTGGCTGTCGTCTCTGCACTGAGTACGAATGCACTGCGTGCATACGGTTCAGCGTGACGCTTTGGTTCTAATATGGGTTCTACGCTACGCACATAGTGTGCGCTGAGGACTCTTTCACCAGAGCACTTGAGGGATTTTTTTTTCGCGAAAATGCTGAGGCAACGGTGTAAAACGGAAACGCTCTTCCCGGACTCGTGCAACAGGCGTTCGTTGTATTTCTCGCATAGCTTGCTGAACCGCCCTATGTACATAGTGTGTGTGCGTTTCAAACTGTTCGTTAGCTATGCATGGATGATATTACAGACTCCCTCGCTAGTACACTCACGATCTACGAGCGCTGAAAAAAGTATTCAATGCGGAGCAGACCAAGGAGTACACTCCTTGAGCAGCTAGTAGGCTGATGTTTGAAACTAACCATTATGACCAACCGTGATGATTTCCAAAAAATAAGCAGGAACATAATATCACACCCTCCTGGATTTAGGAAACTGTAGTTAAAACCTTATCAAACTACCACAGCGGGTCACAGATCAGGTAGGCTGCATTAGCAAGCTCCCGGCATACGAATGAGGCATGACTATTCCTTGGTAATGTAGAGACAAGTTCAGGGCGTTAGCTGCCCAAAATGAATATTTATCGCGATCACTGATTATAAATACCAAAGATATGTATCCTCGCATTAGCCTCAGTAAAAGAAAGGGAAAGAAGCTCATGTAAATATCTGCACGAGGAAAGATTCGCGACTAGGTTTACATGTAGAGGCTGTATAGGAGAAGAGAATTCAAGACTAACCTCCGTACAGTGCGCTATAGGTTGGGAAAGTGAATCAGGTTATATAATATGCACATTTGAGTTGTACTATACATCTTATATCTTATCGCTTTGTTTACATTACTCACCAGGCTTTGACTTCGTGTGAGAGGAATCCAATAAACACACGTGTTCACATTGATCAGGGATGGGACTCTGGAATGTGTGACTTGGAGTCTTGGACATGGTTGGGTAAGGCCATTTTAAATGGGTTTAAAAGGGTTACTTCAGTATCTTAATTGTTTCATCAAAATGTGATTCACCACCCTCTGAGTTTCTTTATCCTCCATGTTCTTCGCTTTTGCGCCGTACCATTTATGTTGCTATTTTGCTTTAACCCTCGATTTTCTTTCCTTCTCTGTGTTTGTGTTTCTTTCCACATTGATTAAAATATGCTTCTGTATTTTCATTCTTTTAACAGTATTTTCATTTCCCATCTAAACAAATGGAGGCATAGACCTGTTATCCAATGAAATACATTTCTTTACGTTGCATGCATGTGCGAATGTTCCCATATATGTCAACGGAATTAAACGAGCCAAAACGTAGTATTCTATACATCTGAACGTAGAACCAGTAATGCCCCTCGTTTTACTTCCATTATTTGACCGCACATGTACTATGGTTTTCAGATGTTCGCAGGTTACGACTGCAATGCGTCTAGCCGGCGCGGTGTAAATCAAACTCCGTCCACGGGTCGATCGCCGCTACCAATGATAGAACGTGCAGTCTTTCAGGAAAGATTGAGAGTCCAATCGTGCGCCTAACTGACAAATGGTTCAATCGGAACTTTCCAAAGGATAACACATAGAAGTATTCGCAATATTGTCAGGTTTAGAGGAGTGTCCGTGTCTAACAAATGTCGGTGTTGTTGTTGTTGTTGCTTGTCCTTGATTTTTTAGAAAATAATATTCAGTATGTTTATTTACCTGCAGGGGGCAGAAGATTCGTCGAACACTGAACGGCCATTCCGCGCCAAAGACCATCCCGGTGACATTCCCAAACGAACCAATCAGAATCGTCGTTGCACGTTACATTCACTTCAGTCGCCAATCTTGTAGCGAGGCTTGACATTATCAATGGATGAGACGACTGGTATTATTGGAGGGTTACATTCTGTAAATGAGGCATTTTATGTAAGAAGACATTAAGACGTGGCGAAACTTAATATTTTCAGGATTAAATTCTAATAAGCTGAGAGTAATCGATTCTTGAATGATTATTAACGATGGGAGAAGTTGATATCACTCCACGAACTGCAAAGTAAGCATGGTATGCAGAAGCAAAACGATTTCCATTATGGCCAAAATAATTATACAAAGAGAAATATACAGCATTTTCAATTGGAAGTGCGTTGGGAATAGCCTTTTCCCTGAAATTTAATCATTGCTAATAACTGCTCAATTAAGGGGGGGGGGGGTAACTATTTTGTTTGCCATTTCTTAACTTAAAATGTATACCTAAAACTGGATCCGGACAAACTATATTCTGTCCACTCCACATTCCTTCCATGCAAGTCAAACCAAACCAATCAGGACCGTTGTTACAAGTCACATTGATAGTGTCACCGTCTTTGTATGAGAGACGAAGATTCTGAATGATTGAATCAGGAGGCACTGCTGGAGCACCGCAGAAGGCATGAGAAGGGGGGACTGTGAGGAGAGAAGAAGAAGAAGAAACTGTGAAAATAACATTCTTAAAATTTAAAAAAAAAATGGTTATTTTCAATATTTGTCAAATACTGGAAATTTATTGGAATATTTTATATGCTATTCTGCGATCCATCTTCGTTTCTTTTTTAATGCAATTCGTGGTGTCTCCATTTGATAAAGCGAAATGTTTTAATTGCATTTCATTTTCTTTTTTTTTTCTTATAGGAAAATTCAATTTGGAGACGCACCGGCTGTCCATTTTTTTGTGTGTTTAATTTTGTGAAATCACATCACACCTTTTATAAGGGCAAGATAAAAAATAATATGAGAAATGATTCGAAGCGCGTACTTAGTACCTTCGATAATTGGTTCTGGACAAGATACAGCGGGTCCACTCCAGAGCCCTTTGCTGTGACATTGAAGAGTGAAAATATCACTGTTGGCATCACACGTCACGTTCAATTTGTCACCGAAGTTATAACTCAGGCGGAGATCACGAATAGTGGCATGCTTGGAAATAAATGGGGTACTGCAGTTCAGATGGCCTGAGAAAGAAATATAAGAGAAAGAAAGCTTGACCAAGAGCATACCATCATAATTATATCAACGCCCCCCCCCCCCCCAAAAAAAAAAAAAAAAACAATAGCATTTGACTCATTGTACGAGCAACGTTAGGAGTGTTTGAAGCTCAACAAGAAAGGAAATTTCTCATTGTTAACACGGGAACTTGACCTAATATCAGCTTCCTCCTCTCGAAGAATAACTTGGAGAAACCTCTGACATGTCTGAGCTGTACCACCTTAGGTCCAAAAACTTGAAATGTACCTTTTCACGATTAAATTTACTATAAGGCTTTAATGTGGTAACCTGTCACGAAAAAAAAGTTTTCTGACCCCTCACAGTTGTTTTGATCATCCACCTCATTCATATAAAAAAAGGTGGACATACCGGCCACCTAAGGGCCGCTCATAAGGGCCTAACGTCGGATTGATTGCAGGAAACTGTGTAAAAGGAAGCTGTGTGACTATACATTAACCCCCCCCCCCCCCCACAAACACACACACGCACAAAAAAAGCGAGATGAGTTGTTAGAAGGCCCTTCGAATTTCCCTGCAAGTCACGAAGTTGATGAATGCGTTGATGACCATGATGACGAGAAAGTCCGAAGACGATTTCGAAATGCTGAAGGTCGAAGTGGATTAATTTCCAACATAAAACAGAAGAAAAAAGGTCCATGATGAAGCCGAAGGCAATGTCAAAATGACGATGTCCACTTGTTCCAGATGGGGTTAAAAATGTTTTCTACAGGTTGGTGATATCACATCTAGATGGTGATTATGAAATTGTCAAATTGTTATGTTGTTCTGCAAAAGTTCTACAACTTAGGCTCTTTCTCTCTGAAAAAAAAAAATCCCAGGTTATATGCAAATCTACTGTTAAGGTGAAATACCCTTGAAATATATTTTGTCTTTCTGGATGAAAAGAAAATCTAGCTTCTTCCCTACAGTAAGCCAGATTGTAAACAAGTCATTAACATTCTTTTCTTAGTACATCACACATGCTCCCGATACTCTGTCATTAATAGACCATTTATGAAGTCAATACAAAGTCAAGTTAGAATCTACGACATACCATACATTTTGCATGAATGCAAGTAGCTTTGAGGTAGTACATGCATCTTATTATTTCGACAGCTCCAAACAGAATTTGTTACAACCTGTAATAAAACGCTAGTATAACAAGACCTAAGAAATGATCCAGAATGCTCCTCCAACCCCCCTCCCCGATTTTTGATAAACACTATGATTTTGTGCGTAAATAATAAGTAACTGATTATTCTAAAAAAATACGATTATAGATACATAAAGGAAACTGGAAATAACTTCCTTACACAAGATTCTTCAATCAATGCATAATAACAATCGTTCAAATGCTTAGTAAGAGCGATTGACCAAGATGTCAACGGATGATTTTATTGCTCCACAATATCATGAATACCATAAACACAACTGTACACTCCGTAGAATATCGTTATGACAGATTTCTGAGACAAGCAAATGGCTTAGACAATTTACTTAGACTTAAGCAAAATGTCTTAGAAGTTTATGGAATACGGGCCCTGGGCCGTACCTGGGGCCCCTTTGCATAAAACTTGCGTTTAAACGCAACTCAGGAAAATCAAACTAACATTTATTTTCAGTCAAAAAGAAATGCGCGTAAGGACTTGCGTTTGACAACAAGAAAAGGAAAATTTTATGCAACGTGTTTTTTTGAGACGGAAGGCGAGATATTTTGCGCTGTTGCTGCATGTTTCATTCTTATGGACAGTCATGGAAATATGTCGTAGCTGACAATCTATTGATTTAGGCTTAGTCTACACTTAACCCGTAGAATACTGGGACGGAATGGTCTCTTTATTAAGTCTATTTTAATTTTAGAATTTAGTAGCCAACAACTTAATAACATATTTATATGAAAAGGATGTTAGTTAACTCGTTCATTGCTATTTGTATATCAAAGATCTTGAGCGTAGTTTTTGTGTTTGTTTGTTTGTTTGTTTGTTTGTTTGTTTTTCTGTCATATTTTTTTAGGAATAAGGATGAGAATTTCGCCCGTCTTATCATGAATATCTAGGTCACTGAGATTTCTTCCATGTGCTATACACTACTTGATTGGCTAATTCATGGGTAAATCGTTAGCGTAGCTGTTATCCTTGCTCTCAATGTCTCTCTTCCGCTTAATCATTTATTCGAACAACTCACCTGGTTTATGGCATCCGACGAATGCTTCGTATTGGCTTGACCTTGAAATAAATGTGCAATTTGGCTGAAACCAAAATCTAATGTTTAAGGTAGATCATACTTTCCGTGCAGTTATAACCAATTGAAATATTGCATTTCATTATTCATATTTTAGCTTTCCGAATCCAAGCTGAAGACAGATTTTCGACGGCTTCAGTCTAGTAAAACAGTAAGACGAAGTCCACCCAGGATAGTAGTACAAACTACTCCACTAACGATTACAAGCTTGACGCCTACCAAGCCACTGCATTAATCTGAGTCGAAAACAAATAATCAATCTAAATTTCACATGTTTTACACGGATATTCCCCATTAATCGAAAACGCAAGTGAGCCTATATCAATCATAGTATACTTCTCAGAGGAACTACAACAACCAAAGAGAGCAGTAGGAAGCACAACAGCAGCGACCAGACATGGCAGAAGTTTGTCAAGCAAGTCACATCATCTTCTTTCCTGATCTACCAGGAACCGGTGTGTGCAGTGGTCCAAAACTAAGTTTACATATCAAATAACTTTTTTCAACAATTCTCAGCAAACTTTCAGGAATTAGAAAAGTTTACTTGAAATTCCCAAATATACCTGAAATTTAGAGGAGGCCATAATGCCACGCATCAGGAAGCACGCCTTAAAGGCAGCTCTCTGTGAGCTAAATATGCCGCGAAAAAAGCGCTCTTGTCATCTCGTTACTCATAAACAGTCCTCAAAGTAAAAACAAAATGATAGTCAATAAACAGAGGCATCGGTCCCCGGGGGGGGGGGGGCAGGGGGCACAGTGCCCCTCCCCCACACACACACACATTTTTCGAAGCACCTAAAAAGTGCCAATTTTTTACCCAAGAAAAATACCCCCTTTCAAACGTGTTCAGTGCCCCCTTTCATCTTAGAAGGATTCGTTTTCTCTGTTAACGAGTGCCATTTGCCTTTTTATAAGTGCCCATTTTCGTTTCAGATAAGTTGCCCTTCTCAAAACCGCTCTTGTTATGCTTGATTAGCGCCTATTTTCTTTATTTAGCGCTCTGATTCCTTCTGCAAGTGCATCTGTTACACTTCATTCCTTTTGAAATCTGTTTATTTCCCCATTTGGCTATATTTTTTTCTCTTTTCAAAGTGCTATTCTTCCTCTTCGGCAGTGTGCAATTTTTCACCTCTGATAAATGCCTCATTTGAAATTTTATACATGCCCTCATTTACTACTGATAAATACTGGCTTTTCTTTTCAAGTATGTTCAATTTCTCCTTCTGTTAATGTAAGATAATTGCAGTTAGCGCCCTTTTTGTTTATAGTGTCCCTTTCCCATTCAGGCAAGTGCCCCTTTTATAAAAAAATGATTCCAGTCTGATTTCTGATAAGTGCTCTTTTCCTTTTTACTAAATGCCATGATCTCTCCTCATGATCTAGTGCCCCTGAGAATCTGATAAATGCCTCTTTACATTTATGATGAGTGTCCGGTTTGATAAGTTCCCCTTTTAAAATGAAGCAATTGGGGTATTTTTTTTTTTTAATTTTGATTTTATAACGCGAGCTCGCACATACCTATTACAATTCACGCAGGGCTCTTCAAGACGTGAGTTGTAACCATATTCTTTATCTGTTCTCCTATTCCTGATGATATTGTGCTTAAAGCCCCATTGATTTCGTGTATTTTCTCTAATAGGCCTAAAGCATGACCAGCGCCTATGAGACCTCAAAAATGCATTGAAAACATTATAACTTGGTAACCACATTAAACTAACACTACTAGTATATACATAGTATATGGAAGAAAACAAAGATTGTTTGGGAACACCCATAAAAATGAAATAGCAATCTTCAATAGAAGGCCAAGGCCATTCTTCATATACTGCAAATACAATGGACTTCAGCGAAAATACTTAAAATTTTGCTCGCTCGCTTGCAAATAAGTAAGATAGAGCAGTAAAATGTTGTTATAATGCTACACTGTTGGTCATATGGGGGAATAAAATATTTTTGAATATAGATATCCAGTTTTCGGGGGTATTTGACAGTCCATGCGCAGACAAAATGATAATTGAGTGATTACATGATGTTTACTCTATTACAAAGGTGACATTGTAACATGAAAAGAATTGTATTACGTAATAAATTATTTTGTTGTAGACAATATAGACAATAAAAACCTATGCAGATTCTGTCCCTTTCCCTGATTTAGCACTGCATTTTTCGAGTTGCTTTTTCTGTTTGCAATAAAAATCGGTAGAGACGTTCCTTGGACTGTGTCTGGTCCAACGGCAAAAACAACATGTGGCAGAGTGGTATCACTTCTCACCGAAGAGACCGGAAGTTGCCTACGAGTCGTCTTTGTCTCTTACCCACGCCTGTCTGTTCACAACAGAGAAGCTCGTCTTCTTTGGGCTAGGGAGCACAGAAGGCTTCATCCAGGATATTGACAACACGTGGTCTTCACGGAAAAGAGCTGGTTCATGCTTGACCGACAGGAAAGAAACCACCGAGTTCGTCGAATGGTCGAAGAAAACCTTCACTATGACTGTTTTCACGAGACGACTCAAGCTGGAAGCGGCTCAGTGATGATATGGACCGGCATCCATTATGGTGGCAAAATGCTACCTGTGGTTCCGGACGAATACGCCTACAGGTATATCTTGGAGTTCCACTGCCTTCCATAAGCAAAATGAGTATGGAGACAATATCCGACTGCGGGACGACGATACACCGGACAGAACTGCTACAGTAAGGAAATTCCTGGAGGCGGAGGGCGTCGTGCAGTTGCCATGGTTAGCTTGTTCCTTGGATATGAACCCAATAATGCGTGCACTGCTGCCCTTGGTCGAGCCATCATCTACAGGGAGGTCATTCCCCAAAGTCTGCATGAGTTGGCAGGTATTCTGATGGGAAATAAATTGCGTGCTACTCCTGCTGACGTCATCAACAGGCCAGTGGACAGCATGGCACAATGCCTGCATGCGCTGGTTCGTGAGAGGCGTGAACATACCTGATATCAGTTACTGAGTAAGAACAATCACTCCATTTTGATGCAAATTCGTCCATGCGACCCCCCCCCCCCCCCCAAAAAAAAAAAAAAAAAAAAAAAAAAAACAAAAAAAAAAAACATCTTGAAAACTGACAGAGGCTGAAACTGATTATTTTATAATCCTTAATTTACTGTGTTTTGTCGTCATTGTTGTTCTATGCTCATGACATCCATCGCTCAGGACATAACCCTGTTAAAAATCACTGTCAAATGTGTGTAAGAGGCAGAATAATAAAGTAAAGTGGTTCATCATGCATCATAAACGCCATTTTCAAATTATATTGATATAAAATATGCTGTGAAAATTCGGTGGAAAAAAAATCCACTTTTATGACCAACAATGTATAAAGATGAAAATAATGTCAAAATTCCCCTTGAAAGTGTGTTGTATAGAAAGTAGGGGTATATTTTCCTTCTTGTGTTCACCTTTTGTAGGTGCCCCCCTTTTTCCCCAAAGTGCTTTTTTTTGCTGGTGCCTTTTCCCCCCTCCACTTTGAAAGACGCTCCGCCGCCCCTGGCAATTAACAAAGAATGAAAACAATAATTAATACGCATACATTCCATGTTTTGAAAGACCAGATCTATCACAGGAAAACACAGAGCTCATCTGGTGTTAAGCTTTCCTACGAGATCAGGTCATCTACATAGGAAGCTATTATCGAACACCTGATTCTAAAGCTTATCTTCTTGAGCAACTCTCTGAAAGTCTTGGGAAAATACACGTGGAATCAAAATCACCCTTTATTGTCGTGGGCATGGTGGGCGCAGACTTTAATAACGTCCTTGGTATCACATGGCACGACGACAGGCAAACACCACCTAAAAATGTAGTACAAGAAACCCTCCAGGAAGTAATTACGAGTAATCATCTTACACAACAAGTCACTTTCCCAAACAGGCATGACGAAAATTGAACAAATAGTATCCTGGATCTTTTATTGACAACTCATCCTTCACTTGACAATAATGATGCGCCCTGTCCTGGTATGAGTGATCACTCTAGTCATTACAACTAACGTGACTTCTAAAATTAGGCTCTCAACTAAGCCTTCCAGGAGTATACCGATGTGGAGTAAAGCCAATAAAGAGATCATAAAGGAAAAGGTTGGGCGTATGGCATCTGAAATCTTTGCCCGAAAAACCAGAGGACTTGACCGTACAAGGAAACTGGATATCGTTTCGCGATTCCTTGATCTGTATTGTGACCGGGGAAGATCCGCACAAGAAAGTGAAGGGATGTTCACGACCACCATGGTTTCACTCCAGGATTAAACGCTTATATAGTAAAAAGAAAAAAAAAAAGCCTATAAGGAGGCCAAGGGTAAAAATGATACAGTGTACTGGGACAAATTCAATACATCCTTAAACAGGTCGATAGCGTTTCATGCTCACAGGCGGTATGTTTACAGCTTACTCTATAGTGATCATCCAAAAGATCTCTGGAGGTATATCCGCTCGAGACGAAAGGATAGTACTGGTGTCCAACCACTAAAACGTAATGATCTCATATTCACAAGGGATCGGGATAAAGTAGAAATACTCACTAACCAGTTTCAGAACGTTTTCACACAAGAGGATACCTCTCCTACCTCCTTGCCTGACTTGCCACAGAACCCCTATCCAGACATGCCACCAATCCAAATCACCTCTGAGGGAGTGAGGAAGCTCCTTTCGAATGTGAACACATCCAAAGCGATTGGCCAAGACCAGATACCTAATCAAATATTAGAGATTGCTGCAGAAGAAATGTTAAGTTTCATGTTCCAACAATCGCTGGATACTGGGACTCTCCCTCTCGACTGGAGAAGAGCCAACATAGCGCCAATCTTCAAAAGGGTTCTCAAATCGACCCAGCGAACTATTGACCAGTGTCATTAACATGTACCTGTTGTAAACTGCTCGAACATATTGTTGACAGCAATCTGATGCGTCATTTGTCCAATTATAACATCATTGCGGACAATCAGCACGCCTTCAGGATACACAGGTCGTGCGAATCTCAGCTCATCATTACTATGAACGACCTTACCAAGAACATCGATAGGAAGAAGACAACGGACAACGTTTCTAAGGCTTTTGTTGCCTCCGTGGTAGACTACTTATGAAATTGGATTACTGCGGGATTCGGACAAACACAAAGAACTGGATCGCAAGATTCCTAACATAGAAATATCAGCGGGTCTGTGTAAATGGGCAATGCTCGGAGTGGAAACCTGTTCTAACTCCGCAAGGAACCGTATTGGGTCCCCACTTTTTCCTCCTTTACATCAATGATATAGATGACTGCCTTGTCTATAGAGAGATCACTTCAGTCGAGGATGGAAGCAGCTCTTCAGTCCGACTTCAAGTACCATGGTCAATTGGTCTGACACATGGGGAATGCGCATTAACCCAGTAGAGTGCAAAACCATGCGGGTATCTAGGAAGATTACGCCCGGTAGAACAAATTTCAACTTACTTGGTGTCGAACTGGAGGAGAGAGACGAGATCCAGTATTTCGGAATCCTCATCCAGAAAGAAGCCCGGTGGAACAAATAGTCTCAACATGCCTCTTCTAAAGCAAAAAGTTCCTAAATTTTGTAAAGGGGAATTTCCATCACTGCTCCTCCCCAGTAAAAGAGAAACTCTACAATTCATTAGTCCGAGCTTACTTAGAATATGCTTGGGCATCTTGGGACCCATATACAGTTAGAAATATCCAAACGCTGGAAGAAGTGCAAAGACAGGAAGCAAGATTTGTAACTAACACATATGGGAGGGATACTAGTGTTACAAATCTCCTAGGAAATTTCAAATGGAATACTCTGAAGGATAGGCAGGAAGCACACTGACTTACATGCCTGTACAAGATCCTTCATGAACACCTGGATATACAGCACAATAGCATACTCAGACATAAGACTACGAGGGAGAGAAGAGGACATTGTAAACAGTTTGTCCTAGACCAAGTATCATCTGATGCCTACAAGTTTTCATTCTTCCCCCGTACTATTAGAGCATGGAAAATTTGGCTCCCTTAACCATCTCTCAAAATGACCCTGTAAAGTTTAGTAAGCTTGCAATTTTTGCTGACCCTTCCTTCTCTTCACTCCGCTACTGAAAGTGCACCCTCTACGCACCCTTCAGGAGACGTTTAAGAAGTCTACCAATCCATGATAATCACACAATCCGCTCTTTGAATAGGGCCTAGTCTAGGTTTCTTGGCCAACGGACAACTGGAATGACTTTGGACTAATCAAGTCCCGTCCCCCACCCTTCACAGAACTTGTTATCAGTAACAACTCCAACATTTCTAGACAAATTGCAGTGGCTTATAACAGTTTTTTTTTTATCTTTTTTATTTCATAACAGGGTTTAGGAAACAGGGCCCTACCTGGGGCCCGTTGTATATAAAAATTTTGCGTTTAAAGGCAAGTGGGGAAAATCAAACCAGCTATATTTTCAGTTAAACAAAACTGCGCGCTAAGACTTGCGTCTGATAATTGGGAGTTACGAGAAAACGCTTATTTTTATGCAACGTGTTTGTGATAGGACACGTCGTAATGTGAACTCTGTCCGCACAACTTGAGACAGAAGAGGATGTATATTTGTGCTGTTGCAGGATATTTTACTCTCATGTGGCAATAATAGAAAGATATAATAGCTGATTATTTATTGACGCAGAGTCTAGACTTAACCCGTTGCATATTGGAACGGGATGGTCTATTTACTATTCGGTAGTCTTAATAACATACTCATGATACTTGTATTAGAAAAGATATCGTTCAATGATACTTGTAAAGTCAAAGGTCTTGAGCGTAGTTTTTGTGTGTTTTTTTTTCTATCATACTTTTTTGAGGAAAAAAGATAGGAATTTTACCCGTCTTGTCATGATTATCTTGAATACGTCCATGTGATATACACTACTCAATTAGCTAATTAATGGGCAACTCGTTAGCTTAGCTCTTGTCATTATTTTGAATGTCTCTCTTCCGCGTAATCATTTATTCGAACATCTCACCTGGTTTGTGGCATCCGACGAATGCTTCGAATTGACTTGACCTTGAAATAAATGTGTAATTTGGTTGAAACTAAAATTTAATGTTTTACGTACGTCATTTTCCACGCAGTTATAATCAAAATGAATCTTGCATTTCATTATTCATTTTTAGCTCCCCGAATCCCAGCTGACGACAAATTTTCGACGGCTTCAATTTACTAGACCAATAAGACGATGTCCACCAAGGATAATAGTACAGATCACTCCATTAACAATTACAAGCTTGACGTCTAACAAGCCACTTTATTAATCTGGTCCACCGACAAGTCGAAAACAATTAATCTTGTTTTACGTTTCATATGGATTATCCTCAATTAATCGAAAACGTGAATGAGCGCATAGTCATAATATTAGATTGCTTCTCAGGAGAACAACAACAACAACCGAATAGGGCCTTAAAAAGCACAACAACGAAGACCAGAGTTGGCAAACGTTTGTCAAGCAGTCACATCACTTTTTTAAAACTTATTTTTGTTTATGTATGTATCTATGTAATTATTACCCCGGGTTTAGAAAGGCAGTGGAGTGCCAAGAACAACCATTCTGACGGACTTAAGCGCTGTACAAGAGTTATCATCATTTTTTTTTTAATGTATATTTGCATTTGGTAAAAGAATTTTTATTACTAAGGGTGGTTTTCATCATTGGTGTAAGCACTGCTTTTGATGAATTATCTGTTATCAACAACGTTGTTAAACGAGGTACAACCACACAATCCCATGATACTTCAGCTAAGGGAAGAAGAAAAAAATTTTTCTGATAAGGAATATTCCTTCCCCTTTGTTAGACGGATTAAATGTTAATGAAATTGATATTTATCAATTAATTATAAATAAGTTGAAGCAATGTAAAATAATAATAATAATAATAATAATAATAATAATAATAATAATAATAATAATAATACGTATTCATACTCTATTTTTTGTGAAGAATCTCTTCCGGAAAAATCAATTTCTTCTTGGAAAGAAGCTTTCCAACTGCTTAATGACACCAACTGGGAGAAAATCAATTTGTCTAACTTCAAACGTACCATAGACTCTCTTTTACTTGCTTTTTATTTTAAAGCATTTCGAAGGGCTATTGCATTCAATGATTTTTTTTTGTTGTTGTTGTTGTTCAAAATTAAAAGAAAAGATAACCCTCTATGTTCATTTTGTTCCAAATTTCCTGAAACACATATTCATATATTTTGTGTTTCCAAAGTATTGCCTATCTTGCAAAAGGTAATTAAGATCATAAATTCAAAAGATAATACGAATTTCCAACCTTCCAATTTTCAGAAAATCTTTGGTTTAGAAGACGATAGATTTTCCTTATGATAAAGTATTACCTTTATGTTAGCAAATTCCAAGATAAAATTCCATATCTTAAAGGGTTTCTATCTCTTTTGAATTCAAACAAGGATGTAGAATAGTATATTGCTAAGAAGAAAAACAAACTTTCTTTGAATTTCAGGAGGCGGAGATTTAACTTTAATAATAAGTTTTTTTTTTTTACATCTCTCTCTTGATGTTCCACGCTGCTTTGTGTAATCATGTCAAAGTTCTGTTGATATTTGTGATTTTCTGATAGTTGTGATTTTGTGATAATTGTGATTTTGTGATAATTGTTTATTTTGATCAATAAAAAAATTAAAGATAACGAAGAAATGAGGAGAGCATAAGATTGAACAAAAACAGATAGTGATGAAAAATATATATATTTTTTTTTTCCGAAAAGGGGTAAATGAATAAACGGAAAGAAGTACATCGCATACATGCCCTCCTTCTAAACTCGCGTTTATGAGAGCTGAGAAAATGGACAAACCTTGATTAAGACATGTAAGCCGTTTTATTTAAATTTGAATTTTAACATGATACCAGAATGAAATGAAAGAACAAGAGAGAGAGAAAGGGGGAGATAGAAAGAGAGGGAGAGGGGGGAAAATAAAGATAAATTACCAAAGGAGGGGAGAGGCGGTCTATGTAAAATAATGTCCATGATTATTATTGCGTGATTTTAGATCGAAGTCAAACTAATGAGACAAAGTCTTGGTTGTGGTTTGGTGGAGGGAAAGATAACGGAATAGACTAAAGAAAAGAAGAAGAAGAAAAAAAAAAAAGCTTGTCGAAATTACTTCGCTATTTAGGTTTTGGCATGGTTGGTAAGGACTCTCTTGAACATTTGCAAATCCCCCGTAAAGTGTAAAATAAGATGGATGACAGTATTGAACAAGGAATCCATGGGCAAGGGTGTGTGTGGGTCGGGATGGGGCCTGGCCGGGAGGAAGATAAGT
>CM057171.1:22582501-22603799 GCA_029962745.1 Echinometra lucunter
ATCCAACTTAGCTCTCTCAATAACAAACTCGTTAAAATTCTCTGTATTTATCCAGTAATGAGCTCTATACCATAAAAATTACTTCTATTCTACTAAACCTAAATCCACTACTCAAAACTCCCCAGTTAGACCTTCTCCTCATTCTTTCCACGCACACACAAAAACAAACACCTGTTGAGTAAGAGACCCCCGGATAACTGACCCCAAAAACAAGGTTAGTTGACCCAGGCCTAATTACCTAAGTTTCTCACCAAAACACAACCATTAACAAACATGCCAGTTAACATACCCTTTCCATTCAACCTAACTGAGCTATACACAATACACAAGCACGGCAGGTTGGAGATGGAGTGGAAGAAATTCCAGTTGCATTGTGACAATCAAATTTTTTGCCAATCTTATCAATAAATTGCTGTCTAAGGTGAGAGGTAACATCACAGTCATAACATATACGAGCAGGTGTCTCTAGAGTTGAATTGCAAAAGGTACAAATCTCTGACTCAACTAGTTTAGCTCGTGCAATCTGTTATTGGTATGAAGTATGTTATGCGAAAGTTTGAATGGAAAAACTTTCATTTTTACATCAAATGTGCACCTGAACGACAGTGTATAGATTTGTGACCAATCGCTCTCTTGAATATCATAGATGCTAGAGAATAATTGTTCACAAACTGGTCTTGCTGTTACTTCTGGAAGAAAATCCCGGTACACTATTCCTGATTTAAGTTTATATAGTTCCGATATCAAAAACTCTAGCACTTTATCTATTCAAACGTATTTGAAATACCATGGGTTTTTATTCACATTTCCATTTTTTTTTCCACTGAGTGCACTTTTGCCATGCATTGTAAAAATATTTGGTTGAAACACCATCTTTTATTTCTCCATTGTTATCAAACAAATGATATATATTAGAAAGCCCTGCCTCATCAACCAGAATGATTTATTATTCTACACACATTGTTTCAGAATGCTGACCTAACTTCTATCGTTAGTGACCAATTCACTATGAATACCTGTCTTCAACCATGCTTTTAATAAATCAGCATAAGATGGAGGCTTCTCCTCTATGTTTGACAGTTTCTCAATTATATAATAACTGACAAAAATAGACTCGCCGCCAAATGGCTTTAAGAAATTCTCAAAAGGAACGGTCCAACTGGGATGTGATATGTAAAAGTATCGCTGAACCCATTTTATCAACCAAGTATGTATCATACATTGAATGTTTTGGAATTTTAGCCCCCTTCTGAGTAATCATCATACATAGTTGCTCTTTAAATTTTGTCTGGGCCGTTCCACATAAATGAAAACATGAGCTTCTCAGTTTCTTTGACAAATTCAGTGGGCAATGAAATGTTTGACAATAGATAGATACCTTGGACATTATAAAGGTTTTTAGGATTGGGTTTTGCCAACCAAGGTTAGACTTATGTTGTTGTTTTTTCCCCAAATGGAAAGTATATTTCTCATTTCTTTGATTCAAGTTTCAAAATATCTTTTCTGTGCTTCTTCAAAATCATATGAAAAACATACGCCCAATACCTTTATTCCCTTTTCTGGCCATGTAATAACTGTTTCTTTTTCACCTTGATTCCTATTTTTACCAACCCACATGCCTTCAGATTTAGATTTATTAATACAAAGACCAGACATTTTTGAAAATTCCTCAAACTCTAAAAATATATTTTGTAGTGACTCGGTATTTTTGCAAAAGCATGTTATGCCATCAGCAAAGGTTGTGTATTTCATTAGGTGGTCTGTCATCTTTGATAGATCACCTTTTAATTTCGTCCGAATTTTATTTTTTATTTATTTACTATTCTTTACACCTTTTTTGTGCAGATGAAATCTCAGAAACGGATGGGTCAAATTGCATCAAATTTTCGTCACTTATCAGTCCCAGTGAGGTCCAGTTTCTCCGATAATTTTTTTTTTAAGTCATCAGGTCTTCTTTACGTCATCCGGCCGAATTTTGTGAAAACCACCTTAAGGTCATAATGGCTGGTCATTTCTTATTCATATTTGGCATGATCAAAATTGATTGAAATCCAATGAATTTCAGATATTCAGACGTACGTCCCCGCGTCAGCGCGCGCGCAAAATTGAAAAATGCTCAGAATCGCTTCAAATTAATTTTGCATACGTTTCATTTTAAACATTTTAAAATTTTGCGCACATCCGCGCAGGCGTCATACGCGCGCGCAGGTCGTAAATAACGTAAAAATTACGTGATTTGCATTCCTGACACTTTAAAAAAAAAACAATTTCCATCCATTTAGAATCGATTTCAACTAACCATAAGGTCGCACGCGCGCGCCGCAGTTAAAAATCCCTGCCGCGATCGTCTATGGGGGAAATAGTGTAAAATTACGTTAAAAACATGCGCCATAGCTCCTCAGAATGTATGTAGACCTCCATTTTTTTTTCTTCTTTTTTTTAAAATATTCTTAAATAGATGTGAATCCATGACAAGAATTTACTCTTTTGAGGGTATGACGTCATCCTATTCTTAAGTTAACTCAAAATTCCGATTTTTAATTTTTGACGTCATATTTTTTTACTTTGACCAACACTCTCTCGCTTATTGTTGGTCAATTTTCACCGGGATTTTGGTATGTTGTATCTGAGGCAATTTCCTACTAGGCATCAACATTTATTCTTGATTTTCACAAAGGCATTATGGTCCAATTTTGTAATTAACGGATACATTCAAATTTATCACCTTCTATATGGGACGAAACTCTTCCTCAAACCTTGATTTTGCATTCCAGTCTTCTTTGAGCAATGCATCCGTTATTTCTCTTCTCTTTTTGCGGAGCTTCGAATATGTTCTAACTGATAACATTTTCTACAAAAGGGGTGTCACTGATTTTGATCAATTTGACAGACCACCTAATTCGTGTCCAGTGACGAGTTCAAATGTCTCTTTTTTCATATTTATTCCACCCCCTTTCTTTGCAGTCGATATCTCAGAATCAGCTGCATCAAATTCCATGAAATTTCGGTCAGTTATCAGCCGTAAAACGACCTCGCCGTTCCAATTATTTTCATGTTCATCAGGTCATCGTGACGTCATCCAGGCGCCATTTCGTGAAAATCAACTTCGGGTCATATCTTCATAACGGATGGTCATTTCTCATTCATTTTTGGCATGATTAAAGTTTATTTAAATCCAATTTATTGCAGCTATTTTGACGCGCGCATACGCGTACGTCCGTGAGACAGCACCCGCGCAAAAATGAAAAAAAAATGGTCAGAATCACTTCAAATTAATTTTGCATAGTTTCAGGCCATTTCAGCATTTAAAAAATTTGAGCGCGTCCGCGTCCGCGCGCGCGAGCAGGTCATAAATGACGTAAAAACGCCGTTTTTTTCATTTGATTTGCATTCCTGACACTTTTTCTTAACAATTTCCATCCATTTAGAATCGATTTCAACTAACCATAAGGTCGCACGCGCGCGCCAAAGTCCGTGAGCGCGTCTATGGGCGAAATAATGTAAAATTGTGCAAACACATGCCCCTTTAAAATCCGCCATATTTCCTCAGAATGCGTGGAGACCCCATTTTTTTTTTTTTACATATTCTAAAAGCTTATGAATTGTAGATGTTAATTCATGATAAAATGTTATTCTTTCGATGTTATGACGTCATCCTATTCTTATGTTAACTCAAACTTTTTATTCTTATTTTTTGACGTTATATTTTTTGCCTTTAACTGAGACTATCTCGCTTATTATTTATAAATTTTCGCCGGAATATCAATATGTTGTAGCTGAGACAATTTTCTACAAATGTATTTCGCATAGTTGCGCATTCTGATGACGTCATCATCGTCTAAATTCACGATAAATGGTACCATGTCATTTTTTCTCATTTTACGTGTATTATCTAGGGGACATGACATTTACGTAATTCTTGATTATATATTCACGTCTTCTTTGATCAATACTCCGTTATTTCTGCTTAATTTTCACCCAACTTCAAGCATGTTATAGCTGAGAAAATTTGCTATATTATACGTCTATAGGTTTTTAACCAGATGCTAGATAAATGTCGATTTTTTTTACTGGAAAATATTATATTAGAATTTCGTTTTCCATCTACGTGTTATCTTTATAAGCTGTTTTTAGGTATACCTTTAAAGCAGTTGCCTCACATGCTCAAGATCCCTGTTCGAGTCCCATATCCTCTTTAGCTACAAACTGCCTGGTTTTGGCCTGTCATGGCTATTGCAAAGCAGTGCACAGTAGTTCATGTACAACCCTACAGAAAATCTGAATAGTTAAGGTGATTTAAAGCTTGGATCACCTGTTCATTATGCTGCGATATCAAATCACCAAATTACTATGACGTTAGTCTCCTATCGAGACGTAAAAATGTTATCAATAGTCTTTACCAATGACTTTGTCACTATCCTTGTCGAAACCTAAGAGATGCCGACAGACCACCCAATTCGTCCTGTGACGAATTCAAATGTCTCGTTTCTATTCCCCCTACTTCAAGACCCACTATGTTGTCATTATTTCTCACTCTCTTCAAATAAACCTCCAATCCCAAAATGAATAACAGGGGTGCAAGAGGATCCCCCTGTCTTATTCCTCTGCTAACACTGAAATAACCTATAGTAAACCCATTTACAAGAACACAGCTACTGATATCTTTATATAGAGTTTTAACCCATTAATTAGTGAGGGTGCAAAGTTATAGGCTTTCAAACATTTGAAAATAAATGAATGACTCAACGAATCAAATGCCTTGGTGTCAGGATCAAACCTGGGTTTTTGTTTACCTAAAGATTGGGTCATCAATCACCCCAAATCACATAAACAACCTCACATACCCCAAGCATCCTTTTTTAAAGTGAAGAGAGCTATGATGTAGTCAAAGTACACATAAGTAAATGCACTGCACAACAATCATTCCGGTTTAAAGTTGTTTATTACAACTATATCATTTCGTTTCCAAATCAGATGATTATTTCCAATGAAAATTTCAATAATCAATGCAACATTATATCACATATAGAAGACATTGACTTTCAAATGATAAAAAAAAATAGCTTTGATTTTATCGGTCGAGAATTTCAGTTTTGGAATGGGAAAAAAAATCAATATGAGATGGGAACAATAATAGTTTGTCCGGACAAGATTAAAGGGTTTATTAAATTAACGGACTTCCCTGATTAATCATGGATGCAGTCCAAATGATGTCGATGGAAATGGCGACAAGTTGACTGAAATGGCGGATATCTGATGACCTTGAAGACCGATGATGTAGAATGACGAATTCGACGAATATCGAAGATCTACGAGGACTGTCGAAGAACGGCGTCACCGAAGATTAGGTGCCTTCGACCTGACGCATGACGTCGAGAAGAACTCAAGAAGAACTCAAGAACTCAAGGTTGAAAACTCAGGATTAAATCGTGGCTCAGGGCTGACAATAACTGAAGGCGTCTAACGTAGCCCCAGAATATAATGGCTGACCATGGGTAACAGCTCCCTGACCAAAGGACCCTTGAAAATTGAATACATTCCATTATCCAAAATGGCAAATCTTAACTCTCAACATTTCAAATATTACTTTTATTAATCATCTGATCAATACATGTCTTTCTTATTATTTAATAAGCATCGACAAAATATCTAGATAGTATTAATTCATCAGCAAAATGTATCAATCCTAAAAAGTTGACATAAATTCACTTCTGAAAAATACTGAAATACAACCATTTCATCACTGCAATATAATTGTGATTATTTAAAGCCTGAAATTATTAAAAACTCACAGCGTAATATTATGCCAAAGTTATTGACAGAAAACAGGCATCTGTTTGATAGAATTATTACAAGATCTGGATCAAAAATACAGACCAAAATAACCTTTTAGACTGAAGAATCTAATATTTCTTTATTATTATTTTTTCTGAAATTTACTGATAAAAATATCAAATAAACTCACCACCATTGTGGGTAGGAAAACTCCAAAATTAACAAAAACTGAGGTTCATTTCTTCCTTCCTCCTCAGGATACAACCTCTCCCAACGAGTAACAAAATGAAAGTGATCCTACTCTCTGTGCAGAGCAATTAGGTGCACTGTACAATCAATAGACCTCGGTCGGGTCTCGGAATGTCAAGTGTATATTCCACCTGTTACTAGAACCTGGAACCTACAAAAAAGACCTGCAATAGCTGAATACATTATAGGCCTTCCTAGTTAAAGTAACTAAATACATAAGATTTCATTATACAACTCAATTAGCAATACTGCCATCACAAGGCCAAAATGAGTAATTTATTATTAATTTTTACATTTTATTTTTCTATGTAAAATAAATAAATTTTAGAATTTAGCTTTAGTGCTAAATAAAAAATGACTTGCTTGTGACACTTGGTTAGATCCAGTGCCATTATTATACCTTGTAAATCCTTATTTTCTGCATAAAACAGGAGATTTGATATTAATAGAATCCCTTCTCCAATAAATCTCCCTTTCACAAAGGCAGTCTGTTGTTATGTATAACTTTAGATATCCTTTCGTCTAAACAATTTTAAAGTATTTCTGCGTCAACATTTATCAGAGTGATTGGTCGCCAGTTACTAAGTTTAAGTTTGTCTTTGTTGGACTTCGGGATTAATTTTATTATCCCTTGTCTTTGTGAAATTGACATACATTCGTCATTGTATGAAGCATTAAAAAAAAATTAATCATATATTTTGAAACCAAAGGCCAAAATGTTTCAAGTTTTCAATTTCCATTTCAATTATTTCATGTATTTTTTCAGTTCTTCCTCTAACTCTTGTCTCATTTTTTTTTTCTTTTTCACATTTTTCTTTTTGGAATATGGGATGGCAAATTCTCGCATTTTATATTTCAGCCAGTCCCATGGTATTTTTCTGGTCAGGTTTGTGTTAATATTCATCAGCCCATAAAGAGATGTTGTCACTAAGAGACTCAACAAATTCCTTATTGCTTAATAAGCTGTTATTTAATTTGCAATATGAGAGCCCGATTCTCTGTTTCTTAACGTGTAAGTGCAATGTAACATAATCATGATCAGACAATACACTTTGTACTATATCATTTTTCATTACAGCAGTTTGCAACGTTTCTTGTGATTTGTCTTGATCCAAACTTACCCCCTTTAAAATTGCGGAAAATTGGTATGTCCAAAGAATGTTTACATCGGTTTAATGATTATTTGCACAACAGGTTAATATGAACTTCTTTTTGGCTCCACCTTTTTAACTCCATTGCCCATTTCTGTTGGTGTCCCACAGGGTTCCATTCTGGTGCCTCTGCTATCAACCATATCCATTAACGATTTGCCTCTGCATATGAATTATTGTTCAGGTCAACTTTACGCTGATGATACTGTTGTTTATTATTCTGATCCTGACGTGAATAGTATTCAGAATAAACTTAATCACGATTATCAACTATTTATGAATGGATGTGCAATAATAAACTAACAGTAAATTTTCATAGAACTGTCTCTTTACTCACTGGCTCTAGGCACATGTTGAACAAATATAGTAGACTGAATGTGATCATTAATGATACTGCTATACATCATCCGAAAGTGTTAAATATCTGGAATTTGTTATCGACAACAAATGGGACACTCATATTGATAACTTATGTAATAGGTTTGGGAACTTAGTGAAATATCTATACTTCGATATTTTGTTAAGGAGTCGAACTTGAACATGATTTATAAATCAGTTATATTGCCATTTTTTGATTATGCTGATATTTTAATGGATTCATGTGATCGGAAATGTATTAAACAAATGCAAACTCTACAGAATCGCAAGGGTATAGTAATTATGAAAATAAATCTTATGATCATATCTCTAATGCACAAATTCATTTAGTTTTGAAACGATCGTCTCTTGAATCAATGCGTAAGAAAAAAAATGAATGTATTGAATTGAAATCAGTCAATGATATGTTATCCCCAAATACTGAAAATATGTTTCGACCCCCTTCCCATAATCACTCTCTCCGTGATTCTGGTAATTTTGCTCTCCCTAGCCTAGAACTGAATATTGCCGACGAACCACTAAGTATACTGGCTCAATCCAACTTAATGCTCTTCCGCAATATTTGTTAAGCGTAAACACTTTTAAGAAAGGAATGGCAGGTATTATTTCTGATTGTAGTAAATTTGTATCAGTGCAGGCTTACACCTAGATTTTCCCCCCTATTTCTTGTATCCTTGTATAAATATGTAAATATTTTGTTTCCAGCGTTTTGTTTTAATTTCTCTTATCAACTTTTGTCATGTTATTTTTCTGTAAGTAGTCTGTTATACCATGGATCCTACTACGATTTATTTATTTAAAAGGCATCGTATAACAATGGATCCTATAAGGATCCATGGTTAAACGATATATTTTAAACACAGGGACCACTCTGAAAAACAGCATTGTTCTGTTACCAACGCTATGCAGGGCTATCCCTCCGTCCTTTTTCTTTAAAGTGAATTTTCATATGAATGTATTTTTGTTCAGTCTTACGGAAAATAAATACAATAACAATACAATACAATACAACAGCAATAAAATCAGGCAGAAATGACTTACATGCACAATACTTAGGAAGGCTGGGAGATTTAGAGTCCAGTACAAGTGGTTATAACTCCAATTTAATCCAAAAGGGCTGGCGAAAATCCTAGGGTTAAAGTCCACGACGATGTCGATATGATGATGATGATAATGACGATATCCAAAGTGGGATCAGTGTCCACAAAATTAAACTGGGCTAAATGTCCATAATGAGATGGAAGTCAAAGTCGATGACAAAAAAGAAGAAGAAAAAAAAAAAAAAAAACTGGTATCCACATTACCTATCCAAGTCGGTGTTGAAAAGATCTCTTTAATTAGGTGGTGAGCACTCAATGTTTCCCCTTCAAGATGGCAAATAGCTCCTTCAAGCACTTAGATAAAATTCCCATTTTCTGAGAGACCTCCTGCCATTTTATATAGATTAAGTCTATGAAATAAATCATATTGGGCTTTAGTATAAAAATAAAATGATGAATCACATATTAATGTACATATATGTCTCTCATGTTGGCCTTGTCAATAGGCATTTATAAAAGAAATGTCAGCTAAGAGATGATCAGATAGTGAACTGGACGCTAATTGGTCCGGTCTCTTGAAGCCAGTGATCATTTGCTATGAGCTTGGAATTGGGGAGCTCAAATGATGGGAGCGCAATACATATAGCAGATCAGATTTTTCAGTAGGTTTACATGATAATTTTTCTGTTAAGGAGTTCCATGCTTTCGAACATGCAAGTATACTACAGTGTCAAACTCTAAATAATCATTCGTCGGATGCAAGAAAAAAAAAGTAAGATATTTGTAACAAATTCGGTGCAAAATCATCACGAATATTTTCATCATGGTATTCATCATATCAGAATACTAAGATGCAAAAGCTATCAAACTTTATGAGTGGCAACATCCAACTCAACTTTAAAGTCAAGTGAAATAATGCTTTGTCTCTCTTTAGCTGGATTATGATATTTCGACGAGGGGATTCGCTCCCCACTAACTTCTTGAATATCTCAAAATTACCTCTGATCGTGTATGAGCTGATCTGTTGAATTGTTTCACCATTTAGTTTTGCGAAAGCGGATCATCTAAATTTGATGATCAACATTATATCTATGATATGGTAACGTTGATAAAGATTCTCATTTTCCCCTACTATGTGCGATTATTGTAGTGTCTTACAGCTTAAGTTACAGGAGTAAACCACACAATTACTCGGCACTCAGTGTAATGGTTTCATAGTTGCTCCACACTTTTATTAACACAAGTGGCGCTATACCGCATCTCCTCGTCTTACTCTTAAAAAAATGTCAACTTCTCTGTACATGTTTTCTTTAAAATTACATAGTACGTGTACTCATATTATCAGCAAATTATACCTATTTAGCTCTGCCATTTCCTTCTAATAACTGATCTTCAAAAACTTCAAACAAAACAATCCTTACACTTATCATCCACCTTAAATCACATCCTTATAGTTTCCTTTACTAAATACAGTGCCAAAAATGCAATATTCCATTAAAACTTCATGATTTTCTGAAATATGAAAAATATGTTCCTTTCTTATAAACACGCCTACAAATTTTGTATTATACAATATTATATAAAAAAAATAAACACAACTTTGACATCCTAATATTCCATACGATAGCAATCCTTTCAGCATATGCTTAATATGATAGAAAAATATCATTTTATATTTCCAAAATATTGTTTTGTATGTAACCTTAGGTTATTTATATAAATCCTTACCTTGTAGATTTATTTAGATAAAGTACAAAGCATATACCTTTTTTGTGTGTTGTATACCACACAATCAACACTAAATGAATAGCAAATGAGTTGCATTTTGGTTTTGACATGCATTGTAGCCAACATGACTGTCATCCATATTATAGAAAATATGCCATTAAAAAATATCCAATAGTGTACATGTATGTGGAAATACAGTCTGTCTGTCTCTTCATACTAATCTTCAGACTGAAACACGGCTCTAAACTGATGTACACGTCTTTTCTTCTTTGATCAATACTCCGTTATTTCTGCTTGATTTTCACCCAACTTCAAGTATGTTATAGCTGAGAAAATTTTCTATATTATACGTCTATAGGTTTTTAACCAGATGCTAGATAAATGTCGATTTTTTTTACTGGGAAATATTATATTAGAATTTCGTTTCCCATCTACGTGTTATCTTTATGAGCTGTTTTTAGGTATACCTTTAAAGCAGTTGCCTCACATGCTCAAGATCCCTGTTCGAGTCCCATATCCTCTTTAGCTACAAACTGCCTGGTTTTGGCCTGTCATGGCTATTGCAAAGCAGTGCACAGTAGTTCATGTACAACCCTACAGAAAATCTGATTATTTAAGGTGATTTAAAGCTTGGATCACCTGTTCATTATGCTGCGATATCAAATCACCAAATTACTATGACGTTAGTCTCCTATCGAGACGTAAAAAATGTTATCAATAGTCTTTACCAATGACTTTATCACTATCCTTGTCGAAACCTAAGAGATGCCGACAAACCACCTAATTCGTCCTGTGACGAATTCAAATGTCTCGTTTCTATTCCCCCGACTTCAAGACCCACTATGTTGTCATTATTTCTCACTCTCTTCAAATAAACCTCCAATCCCAAAATGAATAACAGGGGTGCAAGAGGATCCCCCTGTCTTATTCCTCTGCTAAAACTGAAATAACCTATGGTAAACCCATTTACAAGAACACAGCTACTGATATCTTTATATAGAGTTTTAACCCATTAATTAGTGAGGGCGCAAAGTTATAGGCTTTCAAACATATGAAAATAAATGAATGACTCAACGAATCAAATGCCTTGGTTAGATCCAGTGCCATTATTATACCTTGTAAATCCTTATTTTCTGCATAAAACAGATTTGATATTAATATAATCCCTTCTCCAATAAATCTCCCTTTCACAAAGGCAGTCTGTTGCTATGTAAAGCTTTAGATATCCTTTCGTCTAAACACTTTTAAAGTATTTCTGCGTCAACATTTATCAGAGTGATTGGTCGCCAGTTACTAATACTGCTTTCACACCAAGGTACGGTCGCTGCGAGCGGTCGCTGCGACCGATCGGACGTGCTTTCACACCTCCGTCAAAATTTGGTCAGGCCCAGAGCGATCGGTCGCTGTATAGCTGACCTAGCCGGAAGCGGAAGTAGAGATAGTGCGTAGGCATGTATGGGGGGTCATTGCATTTCGATCGGTCGCTGAGTACGATGTGCTTTCACATCTAGCTTGCATCGGTCGCGATCGATCGCTGAAGTACCTCACCGACCGTACTCAGCGACCAATCGTTTTTGACCAAAACGATCGGTCGCAGCGACCGATGAAATGCTTTCACAATATGATTTCATCGGTCGCAGCGCCCGCTCGCTGCGACCGGTCGCAGCGACCGTACCTAGGTGTGAAAGCAGTATAAGTTTAAGTTTGTATTTGTTGGACTTCGGGATTAATTTTATTATCCCTTGTCTTTGTGAAATTGACATACATTCGTCATTGTATGAAGCATTAAAAAAAAAATTAATCACATATTTTGAAACCAAAGGCCAAAATGTTTCAAGTTTTCAATTTCCATTTCAATTATTTCATGTATTTTTTCAGTTCTTCTTCTAACTCTTGTCTCATTTTTTTTTCTTTTTCACATTTTTCTTTTTGGAATATGGGATGGCAAATTCTCGCATTTTATATTTCAGCCAGTCCCATGGTATTTTTCTGGTCAGGTTTGTGTTAATATTCATCAGCCTATAAAGAGATGTTGTCACTAAGAGACTCAACAAATTCCTTATTGCTTAATAAGCTGTTCTTTAATTTGCAATATGAGAGCCCGATTCTCTGTTTCTTAACGTGTAAGTGCAATGTAACATAATCATGATCAGACAATACACTTTGTACTATATCATTTTTCATTACAGCAGTTTGCAACGTTTCTTGTGATTTGTCTTGATCCAAACTTACCCCCTTTAAAATTGCGGAAAATTGGTATGTCCAAAAAATGTTTACATCGGTTTAATGATTATTTGCACAACAGGTTAATATGAACTTCTTTTTGGCTCCACCTTTTTAACTCCATTGCCCATTTCTGTTGGTGTCCCACAGGGTTCCATTCTGGTGCCTCTGCTATCAACCATATCCATTAACGATTTGCCTCTGCATATGAATTATTGTTCAGGTCAACTTTACGCTGATGATACTGTTGTTTATTATTCTGATCCTGACGTGAATAGTATTCAGAATAAACTTAATCACGATTATCAACTATTTATGAATGGATGTGCAATAATAAACTAACAGTAAATTTTCATAGAACTGTCTCTTTACTCACTGGCTCTAGGCACATGTTGAACAAATATAGTAGACTGAATGTGATCATTAATGATACTGCTATACATCATCCGAAAGTGTTAAATATCTGGAATTTGTTATCGACAACAAATGGGACACTCATATTGATAACTTTTGTTATAGGTTTGGGAACTTAGTGAAATATCTATACTTCGATATTTTGTTAAGGAGTCGAACTTGAACATGATTTATAAATCAGTTATATTGCCATTTTTTGATTATGCTGATATTTTAATGGATTCATGTGATCGGAAATGTATTAAACAAATGCAAACTCTACAGAATCGCAAGGGTATAGTAATTATGAAAATAAATCTTATGATCATATCTCTAATGCACAAATTCATTTAGTTTTGAAACGATCGTCTCTTGAATCAATGCGTAAGAAAAAAAATGAATGTATTGAATTGAAATCAGTCAATGATATGTTATCCCCAAATACTGAAAATATGTTTCGACCCCCTTCCAATAATCACTCTCTCCGTGATTCTGGTAATTTTGCTCTCCCTAGCCTAGAACTGAATATTGCCGACGAACCACTAAGTATACTGGCTCAATCCAGCTTAATGCTCTTCCGCAATATTTGCTAAGCGTAAACACTTTTAAGAAAGGAATGGCAGGTATTGTTTCTGATTGTAGTAAATTTGTATCAGTGCAGGCTTACACCTAGATTTTCCCCCCTATTTCTTATATCCTTGTATAAATATGTAAATATTTCGTTTCCAGCGTTTTGTTTTAATTTCTCTTATCAACTTTTGTCATGTTATTTTTCTGTAAGTAGTCTGTTATACCATGGATCCTACTACGATTTATTTATTTAAAAGGCATCGTATAACAATGGATCCTATAAGGATCCATGGTTAAACGATACATTTTAAACACAAGGACCACTCTGAAAAACAGCATTGTTCTGTTACCAACGCTATGCAGGGCTATCCCTCCGTCCTTTTTCTTTAAAGTGAATTTTCATATGAATGTATTTTTTGTTCAGTCTAACGGAAAATAAATACAATAACAATAAAATACAATACAACAGCAATAAAATCAGGCAGAAATGACTTACATGCACAATACTTAGGAAGGCTGGGAGATTTAGAGTCCAGTACAAGTGGTTATAACTCCAATTTAATCCAAAAGGGTTGGCGAAAATCCTAGGGTTAAAGTCCACGATGATGTCGATATGATGATGATAATGACGATATCCAAAGTGGGATCAGTATCCACAAAATTAAACTGGGCTAAATGTCCATAATGAGATGGAAGTCAAAGTCGATGACAAAAAATAAACAAAAACAAAAACTGGTATCCACATTACCTATGCAAGTCGGTGTTGAAAAGATCTCTTTAATTAGGTGGTGAGCACTCAATGTTTCCCCTTCAAGATGGCAAATAGCTCCTTCAAGCACTTAGATAAAATTCCCATTTTCTGAGAGACCTCCTGCCATTTTATATAGATTAAGTCTATGAAATAAATCATATTGGGCTTTAGTATAAAAATAAAATGATGAATCACATATTAATGTACATATATGTCTCTCATGTTGGCCTTGTCAATAGGCATTTATAAAAGAAATGTCAGCTCAGAGATGATCAGATAGTGAACTGGACGCTAATTGGTCCGGTCTCTTGAAGCCAGTGATCATTTGCTATGAGCTTGGAATTGGGGAGCTCAAATGATGGGAGCGCAATACATATAGCAGATCAGATTTTTCAGTAGGTTTACATGATATTTTTTCTGTTAAGGAGTTCCATGCTTTCGAACATGCAAGTATACTACAGTGTCAAACTCTAAATAATCATTCGTCGGATGCAAGAAAAAAAAAGGTAAGATATTTGTAACAAATTCGGTGCAAAATCATCACGAATATTGTCATCATGGTATTCATCATATCAGAATACTAAGATGCAAAAGCTATCAAACTTTATGAGTGGCAACATCCAACTCAACTTTAAAGTCAAGTGAAATAATGCTTTGTCTCTCTTTAGCTGGATTATGATATTTCGACGAGGGGATTCGCTCCCCACTAACTTCTTTAATATCTCAAAATTACCTCTGATCGTGTATGAGCTGATCTGTTGAATTGTTTCACCATTTAGTTTTGCGAAAGCGGATCATCTAAATTTGATGATCAACATTATATCTATGATATGGTTACGTTAATAAAGATTCTCATTTTCCCCTACTATGTGCGATTATTGTAGTGTCTTACAGCTTAAGTTACAGGAGTAAACCACACAATTACTCGGCACTCAGTGTAATGGTTTCATAGTTGCTCCACACTTTTATTAACACAAGTGGCGCTATACCGCATCTCCTCGTCTTACTCTTAAAAAAAATGTCAACTTCTCTGTACATGTTTTCTTTAAAATTACATAGTACGTGTACTCATATTATCAGCAAATTATACCTATTTAGCTCTGCCATTGCTTTCTATTAACTGATCTTCAAAAACTTCAAACGAAACGATCCTTACACTTATCATCCACCTTAAATCACATTCTTATAGTTTCCTTTACTTAATAAAGTGCCAAAAATGCAATATTCCATTATAACTTCATGATTTTCTGAAATATGAAAAATATCTTCCTTTCTTATAAACACGCCTACAAATTTTGTATTCTACAATATTATATATAAAAAAATAAACACAACTTTGACATCCTAATATTCCATACGATAGCAATCCTTTCAGCATATGCTTAATATAATAGAAAAATATCGTTTTATATTTCCAAAATATTGTTTTGTATGTAACCTTAGGTTATTTATATAAATCCTTACCTTGTAGATTTATTTAGATAAAGTACAAAGCATATACCTTTTTTGTGTGTTTTTTAACATGTTGTATACCACACAATCAACACTAAATGAATAGCAAATGAGTTGCATTTTGGTTTTGACATGCATTGTAGCCAACATGACTGTCATCCATATTATAGAAAATATGCCATTAAAAAAATATCCAGTAGTGTACATGTATGTGGAAATATAGTCTGTCTGTCTCTTCATACTCATCTTCAGACTGAAACACGGCTCTAAACTGATTTACACGTCTTTTCCACGAAAACCACTCACCAAAACTTGATAGGTAAGGGGATCCAAAACCCCAGTAACAACACCTTCAGACCACTTTTTAGTCCGAAAATCCAAGACTTTGACTTTTTCACCGACAAAAAAACTTCGAACATACTTTTTCTTAGGAGCTTTGTGCTTTTGAAGTTTAAGCCCTAGGTTCGGTCTGACCTGATTCAAACGTTTTCTCAGTTCTCGACCCATAAAAATCTTTACTGGGGTTTCATGAGTGACAACACGAGGAGTGGTCCTATATGTTAATAGGAACCTTGCCAACTTGCGGTGCACATCACCTGCCTCTGATATGGCCTTCTTCATAGCTTTCTTGAACGTCTGAACGAAACGTTCCACTTCGCAATTCGAAGCTGGGTGTTTGACCGCAGATTTGATGTGTCGGATGCCATTCCTTTTCAAAAAATGCGGCAAACTCCTCTGCCACAAACTGTGGTTCATTGTCAGAGAATACTTTATGGGGAAGACCATACTTTGAGAAGAGATTACGCAAGACTCAGTGGTACTAGAGGCTCTTGTAGACTTCATGGGAATTACTCCTGGCCATTTACTGTGTCGATCAACAACGAGCAAGAACATCTGTTCTAGGAATGGTCCAGAAATATCTTTATGAATACGATGCCATTGCTACGATGGCGATGGCCATGCCCATGGATCACTTCGGCTTTGGCTGGCAATGGCTGAACTGCCTGGCATGATGAACATTCCTGAACTACCTGTTCGATATGCTGGTCCAGACCTTGCCAAAACACATGCATTCTAGCCAGACTTTTCATTCTCACAATCCCTGGGTGTCCACCATGAAGTTCATCCAAGATTTGCTCTTGTAGTTTCTCGGGAATAACTCCATGGATACCCCGTAGCAAACAGCCACACTCTACTGACAGTTCATCCTTTCTCTTCCCCATGGACGGAACTCATTTGAAACTGTATGACTCTCTGGCCATCCATTCTGTACCCCGAAACGGAATTTGGTCAAGACTTTGTTATTGCTGTTATTATTGTTATTATTATTATTATTATTATTATTATTATTATTATTATTATTTATTTTTTTTTTTTACTCGGCAGAATCAACAAACAAAAGAACAAATACAAACAAAAGCAGAATATAAGGAGAGTCACATGTATGCCGGGAAAAGAAAAAGATTAACTTAATAGCTAGAACCCGAAGGTCTTCTTTTCCAACCCGTGTGACTTTACATGTATAGAAGTACATAAAATAATGTAATGAATATATATACAACGTATGCTGAATAGTGAATAATAATTACAACGATCAGAAAGAAAAAGAGAATACAAATTAAGGATACGGTAAGAATGTCCCCCTGGGCACAGGTAAAACGCTCACCAAGGAATGTATCCAAGTCCGACACATGTGGAGATAGAGGGCGCTATGCAACTAGCAGTAACAAAACGGTAAATGTATTAACTGTGTATGGCAAAGTATTATGTAAGGTTCCCACTTAGCCGAGTTATATTGGCGAGTTATGGCGAGTTGCCTTAAAGAGGTACTCGCAATAACTCGCGTAAAACTCTTCTTGTAACTCGGGATAACTCGCGACAACTCGGTACGGCTCGGCCTAACTCGTTGCAGCTCCGCGCTGCTCTCCCTGAAGTCGTGAGCAGTACCAAAATTTTTGAACAGTTTGAAATTTTTTACTGACTCCTCGTAACTCGAGCTGAACTCGCTTAAACTCGCTTAAACTCGTGATATACTCGCATCACTCGTAACAAGTTCGCACGGCACTCTTTATAACTCGTAATAACTCGCCACCTTCAAGGATACGCGAGTGCTATTCGAGCTTCCAAGAGTCGAGAGCGAGCACGGCGATTGTACGGGAGTCATGCTGAGTTGCCCAAGAGATTAGCGCGACTTTAGATCGAGTACGGCGAGTTTCCATCGATCTACGCGAGTTTCGCGGGAGCATGAGCAGAATGCAGGGCGAGCATGGCGAGCGCACCATAATTTGTCCGCTGGCCTATTAAACACACAGTAATGTTCATTTTTCTGGAAGTATTTTTAAATATATTTTTTAGAAAAGCATATTTTAAATTCAACTTTAAACGCGTGTTCACATACAACCAGCTATAGGCTATCGCCTATCGATCGGAAAGGGGGGGGGGGGGACACTGGGATAGGAGGGGCGGCCTGTATTATCACCTCCCAGTCAATCATCGTTAAAAGTGACATGGTCCCCTCTTCATTAAAAAAAAAAATAGAAGAAAAAGATTTTCTTTTAAGTTGTTATTATCAAGGTTCTAACCGAATCGTAGTTCAGACAATACCCTGGAACAACAAACTTCATGAAACAATAACAAGAGTTCAAGTTTAAAACAAAAATATACATAATGTGTTAATAAAAACAATAGAATACATCAGCATTGAAATCACTTTCATTTTTTCTTTCATAATGATATTTGTTATATTTACAAAAGAACTTTCATCTCAGTAAACTTTCATAACTTAATTATCACTCGAAATATGTATTTGAGAATATTAAATGAAAAAATAAAGATTCACATAAAAATAATGATTGATTTGTATTCTTGACGCGATTTTAGAGGCCTGTGCAAAATTTCTGAGACAGGTATCGCAGGACAACTTCGATCAAAACATAGACGTAAACAAATATGAGAAAGAAAAAAAAAATGATTTCAATACTTACATTTTGCTTACAAATATCTTGTGTATGTTTTTGACTTGCAACTTTATTATCATGTCTTTTTTTAAGCTTGCTGTTTCGGGGTATTATGTGGACCACTGTTCGGTTAGAATAGGTGATAATAACAGCTTAAAGTAAAGTTTTTGGTGATAAAGGAGAAAGGAAATGCAGTTTTCCATTCGTTTTGTACACAAAACTCAGATATTCTAAGTTTGGGGCTGACATGAGGTCAAAAAGATTACATGACTCGGTTTAATCGGTACAACAGATTTTCATAAACTTGGTATAAACAATGCACAAGACTTGAAAGGAAAAGTCAGAAAGTGGCACGGTATGAAAATAATGTAGTGGATCTAATTGCGCGGCGAAAATTGTCTAAAGGCCGGAGCTTTAGACCGCCCCCCCCCCCCGTCTCCCCGATGCAAATGGGTTAATTCTAAAGGTTTGACAGTACTTCTTGTTGTATAAACAGATTACCTTACCATCAACATTTTTTTTTAAAATCAGATAATGCAGAGTTATGGCAAAAATGTGATTTCCAGGGCTATCTTGGATTTTTATCCTCCGCACCTTTTCCTTGAATACGGGACCTTCCAAAAATTGTGGAGATAAGTTAAATGGAATAGAAAAAAATGTTAAGCACAATAATCCTTTTAAAGCCCACTCCCATACTTATACCCTATTCCTCCGTTTTCTTATGTTTTTTTACAGTTTATATATTCTGATTTTCTTGTCTTATGTATTTCATTCTTCTTATATTCTTTGCGCTTTTGCAACTGAGATAATAGTCGTAACACTTAATATATTTATATTGCGAATCTACAATTTGCTATTGTATATACAACAAAATTGAAATAAACTACAAAAGCAATACCTTTCGTCTTTTGTAGATGTAATTTTATTCACATGGTTTTAGAATTATAAGCTATATTGGAAATTATCTGAGTGATTCACATTACAAGTCCCTCTTTTCACGGGATCCCTCCTTGATTTCCACACGACGTTTTCTCAAAACAAAAAAAAAACAAAAAACAAAAAAAGAAATCCAAACATAGTTACGCTGTGTATATTCTTTGTTTTATAATTCAAGTCATTATATTATTGTACAATGACTTATGTTGTATTTTTTTATTGCTTTTATTGGATTTTTTTTTAAATGAAATGAAAATGAATTGAATTGAATTTATTCAAGCGCCCCCCCCAAAAAAAAAAATTAAAAAAAAAACCCAACAACAACAACAACAACGAAATATGCATGTTCAGCTTCTTTGGTCGTATATCGGAAACTCGTAGAAAGCTCGTGACACTGGTAACGAGGTCTTGATAACTCGTTGATAGATCGGTACAAGTCGTATGCAGGCCATCACAACTCATACCAAACTCGGTGTGACTCGTATTGCGCTCCGTTAACTCGTAACTTTCTTTATTTATACATATTGAAAAAGAAATTAAATTAAGGAATAATAATAATGATTACAAATGGATTAAAGCTCTAGAGAACATTGAATGAGATACACAATTATTTTTTTTTTCCATTTTTCATTATAAATAAGGGAGTTGCCAAAGATGTTTGCATTGGTCCATACTTATATGCGGCTAGTACGTTGCCGGATTATGGATCAAGTTAATTCGGCATTTAGTTGGTATGAAAGAAGAAAAAAAAATACCCAAATTTTAAAGTCTATATTTGGAGCCTTAAGAAAAGGAAAATACGAGTATATCTCCATGATCTGCCTATGGAACCAGACTTTCGGATGCGCAATGTTCATTTTTTTTTTCCATCTACATTTCAGGGGCCGCACAAAAAGTACTAGCATTTGTTCGAAAAAGCGTTTGTCAATTCATATTTATTTTGCATTCAGATCCGAAACTATATATATCTATTTAAAATATTCCACTGAATTATAATTTGACAGAAATCTAATGAAATAATGACATTTCCTACCACCCAACAAAAAAGGACGCTCCGTTAAATTAATGCTTAATAAAAGTACACATACAAATACATTAAATACTGTACATATTCATATACATGTAACTGATATTAGTTATCGTAAAATTAGAAATACACAAATGCGTTGGTACGATAAAGGTGGCAGAGAAGCTGTGCACAAAAATCTTTAATTATCTTCTAACATTCACTGTTTCCCCCAAATAAACAAATTATAATTTGTTTCTAGTAGTATCTTAAACCAGGATAACAATTGTAATTCAAGAAAGAAAGAGAAATGAACTTTCAGAAAAAAATGGGGGACCATTTTACCTTTACTCAAAACCCCCCATTAACTAGATTAAACTTCTTTTTTCAAATAAAGAGAGGTAGTATCTTTTAACGTCTCTATCGCGGTCCTGATCAAATGTGAGTAATTAAAAACAGATTTCTTCTGCAAAACTGAACCACTATTTCACGTCTGATTAGGCTACGTATAACGTGAAGCCGGAGAGCATCTGTCAACACCTTTAATTCAATGAGATTAACTGATGAGATGTCATCATTTGGACCAGCACGTACAATATGAGTAAATGCTATTAATATATATTTCAAGACTGATACTAAACGTATACTTCATTGTCAGACAAATACCAAAGATTCGTCGGATGCCACAA